>CABHPP010141523.1:0-39974 GCA_902168425.1 Peromyscus attwateri
TCTCCTGTCCCCTCCCCTCTCCTGTCCCCTTTCCTTTGTGATCTTTTTTTTTATCCCTACAACTTTGAAATTCAATGATGCTGTTCTTTGTTATTGGCCAATTTTATTCATTATTGTGAGCCATTAATCCCATTCAACATGGAAGCTTTTTCAAGCAAAAGGAGGTTTTGCATAATTTCTTTGATAATTCTCTGGTTAACTTTGTCTGTTTTGCTTTCAGAATTCAGCCTCCTGAATTGAATCAGTAATTCCCTTTCCTCTGTTTCTTTGCCTGTTTTACTTCCTGTGAGACAATTGCTGTCTAATTAATCCATTGCATTCAAAATACCTGGTACCTGTGTTTCTATTACTTCGTATTGTTCTCTGGATGCTTTCTTTCCAGTATTTTATAATTCTTACTCTCTGAGTGTATCAACGTCTATTCCTTGAAGTATTGCCCTGCTCCAGGTACTGTTTCTGTGTCTTCTGTGAAGACTTGCGTCGTGGAAACAGTAGTCCATGTGTGGCCTGAGCTACACAGAAACAGAGAAGGAAATTGTTATTGCAACTTTCGTCTTTTGACCTTGGGAGAGGCCCCATCATTCTGACTCTGCACGGCCCATTTGACTTCTCTCTTGGTTATGAGCCTAGCTAGTAACAGCTGAGTCCTCTCTCCAGCCCTGGCTTCTTTCCTTTAATGTATTTTTGTCCTCTTTCCTGGATTATGTATTTGTATTGGTCCAATTTTAATAACAATGGGCTTTAGTCAAAGTAGTATGCATGCATACTTTCTATTGGTATATTATAAAACATAGATGGAGAGACAGAGAAATGTCAATCAATCAATCAGTCATCTTTTTACTTCTCAAGAGATCTTAAATAACTGGCTTATGAAAGTTGGCAAGCCTGTCCTCCGCCAAGAAAGCTGGCCGTCTGAAGATCACAGTAGAGTTGATGCTGCTCTTTGAGTCTGGAGGGCCAACACTGAATGGCTCTTCTGCATCTAATTCTACAAGAAAAAAAATCAGTTGAGAATGTGGCTCAGTGGGTGAGTGCTTGCTTAGCATGAATGAGGCCCTGGGTTCGATCCCCAATATTACATAAACTGGGTGTGGTAGTGCACACCTAGCACTCAGCAGGTGGACACAGGAGGTCCAAAAGTTCATCTTTAACTGTGTAATGAGTTCAAGGCTTGAGCTTCACCAGACCTGGTCTTTAAAAAGAAAAAAGTCTGAGACTTTCTTTTTCTTGGCGCTCCTGGTGTTACCGCTGCTTGAGTCCATAATGGCTCAACATTTCCAAATTGCTCCGTGCATAAGATCTGGTTCTACTGCAACTACTGTCTCTGGGTAGATTGTGACACTTCAAATGTACCACTCTCTGCCCTCCAACCACCACAGTGCCAACTTCTTCTGTAGGCAGCCTCCCTGCCTCATTCTCTCAGGCTTAGAACTTGGGAGTCGTCTGTTTGCTGTTCTCGCTGTCAGCACCATGAGAATTTTGCTGATTGTTCCTTCTCATTCATAGAACCTTCTCATCCAGGGACTTCCACAGGGTAGCTATGCTATAGGGACCGTCATGTCTAATACCGTCTGTCATTGTTCAAGGAGTTCACAATCTGCTGTCTGGAAGCACACTAGACAGCTGGACTCTGTCACCTCAAGTTGGCACTGCGTCTAAGGATCCCCAGGAAGCAGGCAGACTTGAACTTGCATCTCAGGAAGCCAGGAAAAGGAAGCAGGACGACAGAGGGAGGAGCTCTGGTAGGATGTGGTCTCCATGGCAACCTTGAGAAATGCTGAGGAAAGTAGGAAGCAGGACTTCAGAGTTGTTCCCTGGTTGGCCACCAGGTCAGGTTTCTATGGACCATTTAGTCAACGGCTATAGGTCACCCCAAGAAAGAAGGTGACTTTAGCTAAGGCAGCTCTCTCTGGGTGAGTCAGTTCCTCAGGGCTGTCTGTCAGCAGCAGTCCCCACAGTTGGAGAATTAACAGCCTTCACCCACCCTGTGGGCCTGTGGGTAGTGTGGTCAGCATCCCAGACCTGTGGATACTGACAGTGGTCCTGGACTGTAGCGGTGGATAACAAAGCATCAGCTATTTGCTGACTAAGTTAGAGGGAGCAGTGACTACAGAAGGAGTAAAATGATCTTTCATTTACTCAGTTTATGACTTGCTTACCTCGTGGTCAGACTGTGTTAACTTGGATATAAAATAAAATCACAGGCCTGTCTGAAATGAGTTCTGTCTGACGGGATTACCAAAAAAGTCAGCAAATACCACAATAGATGGAAATCAGAAACAGAATTCATTACAGAGTAAAAATGCAAGTTTAAAGAAGTTTTAGGACATGATAAAATGCCAATTAAAGACAGAATCTGTACTGCTTAAACGTATTTATTTAAATATTCATTTTCTAGCACATCTTTTTGTTAAACTGACACCAAAACCACTCTCTTGCTATTTGATTTTTAAATGCGCTAAGCTGTTTTTTTTACGTTATCAGTCACTTTAGTAACACAAATGCAATAAAAATTTTCTATCAATTTTCTTGTCTTTTTTATGACATTTAGTTATTTTGTTTTTCAGAGCTTATAAAAGTATATAAATATAGGCATAAAAAAGATACTGGAACAGAATTTATCAAAACATTAAAAGTGGTTTGAACACCAGGTTATTACTGCACATTTTAAAGACTTTAAGGCTTTTTTCCAAATTTTCTTCAAGTTTGACTGACTTACATAATCTGTGGGAAATGCAGCATCAAAGGATTGTGACAAGGAATTGTGCAAAGACAGCAGCAGGTGAGGGGGAGCTCTCCGGAGGCAGCATCACCTGTGCGGAGCATCATGGGCCAGCTGGGATCAGCTGAGGCAGGGAAGTGACCATGGACTGTGCTTGAAGGCCTTTTCCAAGCAGAAGGAGCAGAATGCTGGTAACTGGAGGTAGAGCAAAGCCTGTCTGGTGAACTTCAAATTCAGAAGTCCTTGGATGATCAAAAATGAGTTCGGAAGCCCAAGAAGAGGGCAGTGGTGAAGAGCTTCAAGGGGACAAGAAGGGGGACTTTGTCTGGAAGCCCGTCAGGTCCTTGCATATCATGTCACCCTATTGCGACTGAAGCAGGCTCCTGATTAAGTGGTATTGATTAATGGACACTCTTGTGGAACTAAGCAAAATCTGAGTTAGCATGGAAAACTGTCATGCTTGACGAATGTATTCCCTGGCTTTAGAAAGATGACCTGGTGATGGTCAGAGCAGTGATATAGAAATGATATAGGCATGAACACACACATATACGCAAAATACACACCACAACACACATACATACACACACACACACACACACACACACACACACACACACACCATAACATTCTCTCTTTCTCTCAACTCTAGAACCCACATTAAAAAAAAAAAAAGAACAGAAGCAAAGAACGAGGCCAGTCTTGCTTTGCAAACTTTAAAAGTAATAACCAAGATTTGCAGGTAGCCCTTACCCAGGGACCTGAACTCTCCACAGGTCATTAACAACATTAACTGTTAGCAGCCTGAGAATCCATTAAAAACATGTGTCTAGGATCACTGTCGAGGACTGCAGGAATGAGTTTTGCTGAGTGTATAACTTGCCTTTGCAGAGCTCAGTACTGCCCGTGGTGGTTGTGGGATATGTGCATACTGTGTGAAGTTGTGTTGCTGTGATTGTTGTAGTAAAAAGCTGAATAGCTAGGGAGGAGGTATAGGCGAGATTTCTATGGAGAGAAAGGAAGAGGAGGAGGAGGAGGAGGAGGAATCTAGGCAGGCTGGAGATGCCAGGAGACACAGAGAGGAAACAGGAGGTACAAAATAACACCGCATGATAGAATGTAGATTAATATAAATGAGTTGATTTAATGATACAAACTAGTTACAAGCCTAAGCTAAAGGCCGAGTTTTCATAATTAGTAAGAAGTCTCTGTGTCATTGTTTGGGAGCTGGATGGATGGAACAGAAAAAGATTTGTTACACGTGGTCCTCCTGTGCCAATCAGGCTGGGCTCGGTGAGCCCTTAGACCTGCTCTACCCTAGGACACCATGGACAGCAACCATGCAGTCAGCACTCACGCTTTGTTTCCTGGTTATATGCAGAATCGATGGGTACCTCTAGACGCTGGTTTTCTCTAGCCCCCTCTTCCCCAGCCCCACAGCCCTGCCTGGCTGCCCAGGTGGACCTCTGTCTCCACACAGGTCCAGACTACAGACTGGGTATTCTCAAGCAGAAACATGAGAGAGTGAGTCCCCTGCAGACTTGAAAGAGTCCCGATTACCTCTGGCACGGTCCTCACTTCCCCACCATTTTTTACATGCATATCCCTTTATTACTCCTTAAATTTGTCAAGTAGCCCTATGGTATCTCCTGGATGGGAGAAGGCAAGAACTTCCCGCACAATGAAGAGTGGGGCTGTCCTTCAAACACTCCCCTGCACAAATGTACCGTTCTGCTCTCATGGTGTCTAGCTGAGCCTCAGCCTCGGCATCCTTTATCTTAGTGAAGATGTTAAAGATCACAAAACCACACCGTATGAACTCTTCAATGGAGAAAGGTAGATAAAGGCAGCTAATGATTGCCAGAAGAGTTGGGTGGTGGCCAATGTGGAGGATGAAGCCGCCAAAGTGTCTTGTTTCTCAAAAGCTCTGCTGAGGATTTACTGCCTGCCTTCTTCCGGGCAGGGAAGGTTGGCTGTAAGGCTGCCAGCTTGCTCAAATAAAAAGAGGAGGCTACTGACCAAATCCAGGGGTGTCTCTTGGAAGTTAGGCACAGCTGGTCTTCACAGGACCTGCAGATGGCTGCTGGGAAGCCACTGATTTGTGTCAATTTGAGCTGGACATTAGCCTGAAATTTTGGGTTAGTTTTTTATTGGGCAGGCTGTTTGAATGATTGAAAGTGATCTGGAGAAATGGGCACCCAATCTCGTCCCGTTTCTGACAGACTACTTGAAAGCAATAAGGCATCTCTAGACTAAAGCTGACTTCAGAGCTGGGGATGGCTCCGTGGTTAAAGAGCTTTCTCCGTAAACAAGAGTTCATATCCCAAAACTCATGTAAATGTGCCACCCCACCCCCAATTCTAGCCTTGAAAAATGGACATGGGATTCCTGGAGCAAGCTGGTAAGGAAGACTAGCCCTGTTGGTGAGTTCTGGGTTAGATAAAGAGATGCTGCCTCAACAGAAAAGAGGTAGAAGAGCCATTGAATAAGATTCCCTATATCAACCTTGGGCCTCCACACAGATCCATAAATGCACACATGTGAACATGTATACATGTATGTACACCACATAGGACAAGGGGGAGGAAGGGGAGGAAGCAGGGGCAGTTGTGGACTTCACTGGGCACATCCAGGAAACAGTTACGCACAGTATGTAAAAACACTTGACAGTATTTATTGTAAGTGTTCCATGACTATTAGCTCTGCCTACAGTAGTAGTTACTATTATTATAATATCTAGTATTCCCACCCAGTCCCTGGTACATATTGAAAGTTAATCATGTAGATAGCTTTCTCTCAGCTAGACCTACACTGTGTGCTGAATTAATTCAGGTAAGGGAGGAAAGGCCAATAGCTTGAAGACAGGTTCTTTGCACCCCACTGAGAGACATGATCTCTTGAAGGTGGTGGGGATGAGAATTCACTTGACTCTATCGGACTCTAGTACAGACATACTGGAATTCCGAGTCTCTGCATAGTGACCTTGAGCAAGAATCATTGGCAATGCAATACAATGACGGAGAGAGAAGGGGAGGGAAGGGACATTTCAAGGTGACCCACTATGTGCCAAGTGCAATGGTGACCTTTCCTATTGGTTATCTCGTAAAGTAAGATGTAATCATGAACGGGTGCAAAATTTGACTTCCATTTCTCCAAAAGAACACGATGCATTATGTGAATGGGAAAGGCTTACATGAAGAGCCTCAAGCTTTCTTACTCCCAGTATAATTTTTGTGTAAACATAAAATGACAAGAGTTTAAAGACGGAACATCCCCGGGCACAAGCTTAAGAGTTCTGAATATAATCAAAATCCCCTTATTTATTTTCTTGCCTAAGTGGTATCTCCCAGGAGAACGGCAGTTGCAATTCTTCCGTTCCGTGCAGCAGCGGCTGCAAATTAATGTGCTCGGCCATCAAAACAGCTCTACGCACCTCTGCCAAGTGTAGTTATCTCATCCAATAATAGGCACAGCCTAGAGACAGCAGAGTTTGAAACCCGGATCTTAGAAAATCTGGGCAATTAGCCACTCTCTTGCAGAAATGAGCAAGGAAGAGCCGGGCTGCAGCAAAACAAAATCTTGTTGTGACAGCTGCTGTTCCAAATACTATTCCCTTTACGCTGTAGACTGTACTCACTCTGCCGCCCAGGGCAAGGGACTGGAGGAGATGAGCAAGAGAAAGAAGGGGACCAATAGGGAAGTCATGAAGAATTAGCATATTTTCAGCTTAGAGCTGGTTCAAATTTATGATGTTAGCCAATAGGTATGTGTAACCCTAAGGAAAGTCTGAAATTTATCATTTGAAAGAATTTTAGCATCAAAATAGGCTTGAAGTGCATGAAATGAATGGTGGCCTGGAAGAGTCAAATCTGCACAAAAGCCTGTGGAACCAAGCAACACCAGTACAAAAATCTATTGCACTTAGTCCGTGGGTGTGTGGGTTAATTTTATACCACTGTACCTACAAGCTCTGACAGAGACACTGCAGAAGAAATTACCTATTTTGGCTCCTGGTTATAGATTTCATCGGTCCATCATGGTGAGGGAGCTCTGTTGGAGTTACAGTAGAAAGAACATGTGGTGTAGGACCCTCCCATCATGGGAGACCCAGAAGCAGAGAACACAAGAGGAATCAGAGCCCAGACACACCATCAAAGATCCACCAGCGAGGACATACCTCCCCAGCCTCTCCAAATAGTTTCACAACTGAAGAACCAGCATTCAAAACTGGGGCCTGTGAAGGACATTTCCAACTCAAGCAAAAACAATAGGTTTGTTTTGTTTTGTACCCTATGTTATTGGACTGGGTAGACTATTTTCAGTTTAGCAATTGCCCCATGTGAAAAACTGCTGTTCCAGAACAAACATTTCTTGGATCTTAGGGTTGGTGCATCTGGAATGATTTTACTTCCAAAAGACTTGGCTCTAACGTGTCTGCTGGAAACAGGAGGTGAATTCACTATAAATGCATCTTCGTGACTTGATCTGTGAAAACTCCATGAGCCTTCTTCAAAAATCACTTCATCTTTCAGTACTTGTGCTGAAGAAGTACAAAACAGAACCGTCTTGCTGATTCCTCAGGTTATGTGAAATGTGGGCTTACCAGATCTGAAGATCACAGCTTGTGGGACATGACATCAGAGGCCCAAGATCCAAGAGAGATATCCCAGATCTGCCCGGGGGGCTCAGGGACAGTTCCCTGGAAGATTCCCTTAGCTGCCTGCCTGTATTTTCACACCCTTCTAGATGTTTATTTCAGAAATAACATTTTACCCAGAGTAGCAAAGTGTGCAACTCAAAATCCCTGCCCCCACCCAACTCCCTTGCAGCTGGGGCTGATACTTCATGCCCTAACTTGTGGGATACATCGTTTTATTGCTGCTGGTAATCCCCTGAACTACACACATGGCTCTAATCTTCATTTTATACACAGACCATCACATCACCGAGGAAATAGTGCTTTAACTGTGGCTCCACTGAGATAAATCAGGCTAAGCCATCCTTCTCCCATACATTCTTGTCCACTTATCTGAATCGGAGTCATTTGAAAACAAAGCTCCATCTGAAGTGTGGCATCAGGCTCCCGGAGCTGGAGTAAGAGGCCCGCCAGAAGAATGAATGGGCTTTAAATGGGGAGATGGAGATATTGATTTAGAAAAAAAATTAGATTTTATGAGATTTCAAATAATCTTCACTATTGACTACTTTAAAAAAATGAGTTTAAAGACATTAGAAAGTTTAATTTTTTTTAATTTCTGCATTTTCCAATTTTTTTTGCAATGAAAATCTATTACTCTGTAACCAGAAAAGAAAAAAAATTTTTTTGAGTACAAGAGAAGAATTTAGAGAGTAATGTGCCTTAAAATATAATTGTGTTAGAGAACATTGGGCTTTACATAAAATAATATTAATATGAAAATAAATATCAGCTTTAGAATTTTCATCAAATAGGCGTTTAAATGTCAGTTTGCTTTGCTTCTAACAAGCATGCTTTCCCAGTAACTGAAAGGTTTAGCATCCAAGGATTGAATAATGTACTCTCTATAATTCTCATTATGATGTCATCATGTTTCTCCTCAGGGATGGACAAGAAAAGCCCATTGTCTTCAATTCTGGACTCTGCTTGCAGAAATGGTCTCGATTTTGTTGTTGGAAACAAGAAGTCTAAATAACTCTCAGCTAATGCTACTATGACATTTGGTCAGGGAAAATGTCCCAAGAGAAATGTAAACTATTTGAAAACATCCTGTTACTAAAACTTGAACACTAAAAATGACAAATGGACTGGAAGCCACAGCTTGATTCTAAGCACGCATGAGCTTGGCTGCTGTGAACACATTTTCAGCTCATACTATTTTTTATGTTCTCCACCGTAGATAACCGTCTCTACCATCTGAGGAAAAATCACCTGACATTTATTACTTACCAGAGAGCAGGTTGGAAGCAGTCAGCCTCCTTGCTCTTGGTCTGGGGACAAGCTGGGTGAGTCACGGTGCCCTAGAATGTTGCTTAGAGTCATTCACCCTCCCAGGCTCATCCCTAGGGCTCAATTGCAGCCATCTGCCTAAGAGTTGTTAAGTCTTTTCTGTTCCCTCTCCTCGACCAACTAAAACGCAACCGGTCACGCAAGGACTCCAAGAACGGCAGAACAACAGGACCGGACATTAAACCATACTTAAAGTTTAGAAATCCCAGCTTTGGGCTCGGAGAGCTGGAGTCTCAGAAGATCTGAGGCAAGTGTGGAGGGGATATGGATTGAGTTTATGTTTACCTTCAAGTTGACCCTATTGATATCTGGATCCAGGATCCCAGGCAACAAAGGGACATTATTTCTGCAACTTCCAGGCTTACAGTTCGGCTCATTTTAAGAGAATTTGTGCAATTTTTTTTTTTGGCCTGGTTGGTTTCTTTATTGGCAGATTTACTCTTTCAGTATAATTATAAGGCAAAGGAAAACTAACGGGAAACCTGTGGCACATTGGACACGGCTGTTTACAATGTATCATTGAGATGTGGGGAGAGAGGTCAGGGATGAGGCAATCTTAACTAGAACGTGACAAGAGATGAGGACTTCTGTGCTTTGGGTGATGAATTCTTGTTACAAACCACAAGGGATAATTTTTTCCTTGGTTTTATTTAAAAAATTAAAAGATGGGAAATCGAGACAAAAATATCAGCGATCATGACTTAAAAGTTACTGGGCTGCAAGATATTGAAGTATATAGTATTTTTTTCTTTTCCTGCTTTTCCCCCATCAAAACCCAGGAGTTGAGGAATTGTGGGAGAAATTGAATGGGACCCAGGACTATCCCCACATGTAGGACAAGCCAGTACCTCAGAGTATGGGCAAGGTCTGTGTTTTATTTTAATCCTCTGTTTCATAGATAGGCAGCCATAGAACAGTCTCAGTAAATACTGGGGGAATAGTGTGGGATGGGGTGGAGTGGACGGGACTGGAGTGGAGCGGAGGAACAGAGTAGAGTGGAGTTGGGTGGAGTTGGTAGAGTGGAGTGGAGGAGAGAGGAACAGAGTGAGGTGAGATGGGATGGGCTCTGGTTTTTCCTGTCCCTCCATGAGTAGCAGCTTAGAGTCTTAATAAGAATTATACATATGGTTTAGGACAGCATGAAGAATTATAGACTAGAAAGCTGGCCTCGGCTGCCCTCATCTGTTAAACGAGGGAGGAGACCAAGGAAGACCTCCTGGTTCCTTCAGGCCTCACAGCAAGTTTGCTGTAGCTTCTTGTCTCGTTGACACTTTTGCTTTAAACAGCTCTCAACTTAGCTCTCCTCTGAAAAGCAGCTAATCTAAAACATTGGTCTGTGCAATGAAGAGCAGCTTTAAGTAAAGTTATTTAAATAAAGCGTGAAAAATATCTACTATAGACTTCTATCAAGAACAGGACTATTGGCAGTGATACTGTTACTGGAGGGGCATTTTTAACTGTGACAAGCTGTTCATAAATAAAATAGTTCAAAATGATACCATAGTGTACACACACACACACACACACACACACACACACACACACACACTGTCTAGCCGTGTAGCCCAGGGTGCCCTGGAATGTAAGAGTCTCAGAGTGCTGGATTCGCAGCTGTACGGTACCATGCTGGCTGCTCTAGCTCTTTCCTGTGCCGCACAGCTAAAAAGCTGAAAGCTATAGCCTTTGACCCCTGGCAGTCAAATGGTTCTGAATGCGATTTAGGTCCTGCGGTGAGATTAGGAAGGACAGCAAGGCAAAGGCTATCTTCCTGCAGTGGCACTGCCTGGCCACCGGGTGCTGACATCTGTGACCACCTGCAGGCGCTGCTTTCCGTCAACTTGGTGAATGTGGGGTGGTGACTGTGGGTGCAGCGAGCATGGTAGCAATCTAGTTTCTGGTGGTTTCCTGAACTTCGTATCACGGCTTGTAATGTGACCTTAAAGTCAATCATCCAACCTAGAGACCCTGCTGACATTCCTTCAGCCAATGACTTCGTAGACTTGCCCCCTGTGTTTTATCCCTTTCCGTTTGGCATACCCAAAGCAGTTACTTTCTGCGAAGGTTAATAAATGACTGTCAACTTGATGGGATCCAGAATCCCCCAAGGAACAAGTCCCTGCGGCTATCTGTGGAGGAGTTCCTAGACTAGGGAATTGAGATGGGAAGACTCACCGTAACTGTGGCCTGGAGTTCCAGACTGAATAAAAAGAGGACAACCTGAGCATTAACATCTGTCTTAGTCAGTGTTCTATTGCTGTGAAGAGACACCATGACCTCGGCAACTCTTATAAAGGAAAACATTTCATTTGTTTTAGAGATTTAGTCCATGATCATCATAGCGTCAGGACATGTGGGCAGACATGGTGCTGGAGAAGGAGCTGAGACTTCCACATCTTGATCCGCAGGCAATAGGAAATGAACTGTGACACTGGGTGTAGCTTGAGCATAGGAGACCTCAAAGCCCTCCTCCCCAGTGACATGAATCCTCCAACAAGGTCACACCCACTCCAACAAGGCCACACCCACTCCAACAAGACCACACTTTCTAATGGTGCCACTTCCTATGGGGGCATTTTCTTTCAAACCACCACAACATCCACCTCTCTCTGCTTCTTTACTGCAGATGCAATGTAAGCAGCTGCTTCGCCCTCCTCTTGCTGCATTCTCCTCCGGGGTGAACTGTGGCCATTCTTAAATAGTGACCCAAGGTAAACTCTTCTCTCTTGAAATCGATTTTGTCAGGCATTTGTCACATCAAAGAGGAAAGTAACCAGTGTGCTCTTCTCCCTCCCATTCTCCACAGAATCCTGGGAAATACACCCCCTCTGCAAACTGAATCTTCTCTGAGGAGTCTATGGATCTAACTAACAATGGAATCCACTCATAGATCTTCCTTCTGTTAGAACAGACCAGTGATAAGAGTTGGGAAGGACCTTTTTGGAAGGCTAGAGCATGAGGAGACCTGGGGAGGGCCCTGGGGGTTTATTTCTCATGCTAGCATCTCCTGGAACAGTTCTAAAGGAAAAAGAACTTCATATCCCAATGGGCTGCTCTGAAGATGTGATTCTTTTTCTATGGGAAATGCTAATTTTTTATTTTAATTTTTATGTGTATGAGTGTTTGATTTGCTTGTATGTCTGTGCACTGTGGTGCCCACAAAGGTCAGAAGAAGGTGTCAGCTCCCCTGGAACTGGAGTTACAGTTAGTTACATGACCGCTCATGTGGGGTGCTGGGAACTGAACCTGAGTCCTCTGCAAGAGCAGCCAGGGCTCTTAACCACTGAGCCATCTTCCAGTCCCAGGAAATGCTATTTTTTTTAAAAAGAGAGATCCATGATTTTGCAACAGGAAGAAAGAGTGGTAAGATGAGGGTTCATCCTATGCACCCCTTTCAGGAGCCAGCATATTTCCTGTGGCTCCATTCAGGGGCAGAATTCCACAGCCTTCCTGTTTCTGATAGGCCCAGCCTGTCTGTAAAACTGTCAGGCAGCTGTCACTATCCTTTCCAGGCTAGCAGCCCCTCCTTTCTGCCTTAAAAATGCGTATCCACCAGTGCTGGCTAGTTTTATGTCAACTTGACACAAGCTAGAGTCACTGGAAAGGAAGGAATCTCAACTGAGAAAACGTCTTCAGAAAACTGGGCTGTAGGCAAGCCTATTTTCTTGATTAATGGTTGATGTGGGAAGGCCAAGCCCACCACGGGTGGTGTTACCCCTGGGCAGATGGCCCCAAGTTCTATAAGAAAGTAGGCTGAACAAGCCATGATGAGCAAGCCAGTGAGCAGCACCCCACCATGGCCTCTGCATCAGCTCCTGCCTCCAAGTTCCCACCCTGTTTGAATTCCTGCTCTGACTTCCTTCAGTGCCGGACTCTGGATATGAAGGTAAAAGCCAAAGCATAAACCCTTTCCTCCCCAACTTGCTTTTGGTCACGGTGTTTCATCATAGCAATACAGCCCTAACTAAGACACCATCCAAAGTGAGTTCTGAAACTTTGAGCAGCAGGATTAGATGTTATTTTGTGCAGAGAGTGCGCTACAGGAACACTGACTTCCATCAAGACCCTCACCATGCTCTGTGCCGTCACAATGAGGCCTCCTTCACAAGGCACAGTGGTGATGGGTTCAAACAGAAAGCCATTCTCACTCATCAAGGTACTTCATCTGCCATGCATGCAGAACAAAAAGCCACAGATTAAATATACTTTATATATGTTTACATGTGTAAATGTATTTTATATATGTACTTTTCTTTATGAATCTCAAACCCATGAAAATTGTTTCGATTGTAACTCCTATTCAAGTGGGAATCACTTCAGTCCCCAAAGACGTTACTTTAAAGAAATGCCAATGATCAAAGTTCACACACTTTCCAGCAAGAGCATGCTAATAACTTGTTAGAGTGTGTGTAGAGATCACTGGAAGTGTTCCAGGTCATCATTGTTGTTTGGTAAAATGAAGCAACCATTCATGATGTGGACAACACCAGGCAATCGTAATGCTGGGAAGCACTAAGGTAATCTAGTCTATAAGAAAACCCCAAAAAGTATAAAAGAAGCTCTGGGAAGTATTGCATAGGAGTCTGGAGGACTTTTTTTTTTCCACGTTATTGCACTCTGAAAACATCACTCTCATGCATTAGAGAACTTTCCTAAACACACCCCATACTTGCTAAGGATTTTATTTGGTACCACCTTAAAGAAAGATGATATCCTTCCAAAAACACATCTCCTGGAAATTTGCATTCAGGCTTGGGATTTAGATGGCAGAGTCATATCAAATAATGGAGAAAATGGGTATCCAGAGAATTGGAAGAATATGGAAGAAATAGCATTATTATTTTAATTGAACATAATTACCTTATTAATCAATGTTTGCATAATACTTGCTAAAGCACTTAGCTGATACATGGCTATATTTGCAATTTAATTCACCCAGAATATTTCTATTCAGCACTTATATAGCACCTATTGGTTTATGATGCTAATATAGTAGATTCATGTTTCTGTTAAGGCTTAAATGAAAGAAGTTGAAAGCCAAGTCCATTATATAACCTCCTTTATATAGAACCTTTTGTCATGAAGAATTCAAATTGCCTTTCAAAGTACAGTGAAACCCTTTTACAGTGAATTCCTGAGGGGACAGCTTCAGCAGTGTGAGCTATGGCAGTCACTGAATGAGTGCTGTAGTCAGTGGTATGGGGTTGATGGAAAAGGGGTGCAGTGTTATGGGGTTGATAGGAAAGGGGTGAACATTAAAATCTGGTAGCCCCTGGGAACTCAGGTGGCATTATTTGCCAAGATGTCTAGGATTCAGAACAAAGAAAAGGTTAAACTTTACTAATCTGATGATGTAAAGGAAACATGAAGGGCTTGAGGAGATGGCAGCATGAGTACCTGAGTTCAAATTCCCAGAACCCAGTAAAGGACTGGCCATGGGTGTATGCTTGCCTGTGGCCCCCCAGCTGCAAGGGAGCAGAGACAGAAGGGTCACTTGAGCATGCTGGCCACCAGCCTAGCTCAAGTTTCAGAGAGACCTGCTGCAAGGGAATAAGGTGGAGAGTGAGAGAATTGACATTCGCCCCTGGCACATACACCCCACTCATACACCATGTGAATACACAGAAATGCATACAAACCAAATACGTGCACAAAGAAAGATTTCAATGCAAAGAAAGAACCACCTTCACACAGCAAGTGAGATGAAGTGTATACCTTACGCAGAGAACATCTCAAAAGCTCAACACTCCTTCTTTGGGACTATTTGTAACATTCAGAAAAGTACACAAAACTGCACCGTGACAGCTCACTGAATACATAAATTCAACCCATCTATATAACTCATAGACAGTTGGGAAAATCAAATGTTACCAGGATCATCCCAGTCCCCACAGGTCTCTCCTAATCATTACTCAATATACTGAAGACACCACTCTCTTGGCTTACACAGTAGATGAGTTTTGCCAGTCTTCTAACTTGATACAAACAAAATTACACAGAAGGTATTGTTTTATGATTTTTCATTTGCTTTTTCTTTTTCTGAGGCAGGGTTTCACTCTGTAGCTCTGGTTGTCCTGGAACTCGCTCTGTAGACCAGGCTGGCCTCGAACTCATAGAGATCCACCTGCCTCTACCTCCTGAGTGCTGATATTAATGGTGTGCACCACCACTGCCTGACTTGTGTTGGGTTCTTTTGTTCAACCTTACGCCAATGAATTTATCCATGTAATTGTATGTAGCAATAGTTTACTGGCTGGTTGAAATAGTCTATTATATAATGTACTCTAATTTTTCAACCAATTCTGTTAATAAAATCAAAGATATCTCTTTAAACATGGACATGAAAGTCCTTGACAAAAATACTAGCAATATAGAAAAAAATGATTACACACTGTGCTCAAGTGGGATTTATTCTTGAGCATGCCAGGCTGGTTTAACATCCAAGAATCAATCAGCATAATGTGATACATGCATTAGAATGATGACCAAAGGCACATGATCATCTCAATATATACAATTCAAAAAGGCATTTGAAAAAACTCACTCCCTCAGTACAAGATATACTCAATAAATTAAAAATAGATGATAACATTCTGAACCTAATTAGAAAACCCACAGATAATATGCTTAATAGTAAAAGATTGAATATTGCTCCCCTAAAATCAGGAGAAAGATAAAGCTATCTATTGTTGTTACTTATATGCAACATTTTATGTAGGATTGTCTACACAAAACAATGTGACAAGAAAATAAAAAAAAATTGTGAAGATAGGATATGAAGAGGCAAATTTATCTCCATTTGCAGATAACAAGATCTTGTATATAAAAATTCTACTAAGAAAACTATTAGAAGTAATCAATGAATTCAACAAATTTATGAGATATACGATCAATACACAAATACCAATTGTATGTTCTGTACAGTATAAATGAACAGAAAAATTAAGATAAAAATTCCCATTTATAAAAATAAAAAAATAATAAGGCAGTAGTGAATTAAACAAAAAAGGTGCAAAGCTCATACCCTGAAAACAGCCAAACATTGCTGAAGACAATCACAGAGACCTTTGTAAGGGGAAGGACATCATATGTTCATGGATTAGAAGATAAAATATTGTTAAGAAGATAATATTCTCCAGATTGGTCCATAAATTCCAAACAATCCTTTTCACAGTCTCAGCTGACTTCTTTGCAGAAATTGATAAGCTGATCTCAAAACTTAAATCCTAAAGTTCAAAAGAACGAGAACAGCTATGACAATTTTGAAAAGGAAAAGCAAAGTTGGAAAGCTCATGCATCTTGACTTTAGAACTTACCATAGAGTTAAAATCACTCAGAACAGTGGGGTATCCTCGCAGGGATAGATCAGTGCACCTGTGATTAAAATTGAGAAGCCAGGAAGGCTCTCTTGCTTCTATGGCCGTCTGATTTTTGAGAAGGGTGCCAAAACAAGCTCATGAGGTAAAGAGCAGTCCCTTTAACAAATAGTGCTGGGCCAACTGGACGTCCTCACACAAAAATGAAGTTGAACCCCCTACTTCTCAGCATATACAAAATCAACTCAACAAGGATCAGAGACCTAAATGTCAAAGCAAAACAAACAAACAAAACTATAAAACTCATAGAAGATAATGTGGGGGTAAATATTTGTTCTTTGGAAGCTTGGCTTAAGCACTGGTTTCTTACAAGGGACATCACAGCACACATGACAGGTGGGAAATAAACAGGACGTCATCATGATTAAAGCCCTTTGTGCTTAGAAGACCACAGAAAGGCTGAATCAATCGGCAACCTACAGAAGGGGGCAAAAATTGGGCAAATCCTCTATCTGACAGGGAATTTCTAGCTAGACTATGTAAAGATCCACAATTAACAGACAACCCAACTGAGAGGTAAGCAATGAGATTGACTGTACATTTCTCCTAGAAGGACTGTTTCTGACTGTCAGACACAGGAGAAGATGCTCAGCAGCCTTAGCTATCATCAGCTAACAAAAATTAGAGGGGGGGGGTTACCTATACATGATCACAAAGTGAATAAACCTGCATGATACACCATGTGAAAGATGCGAGCCACAAAAACCACATGTGTCTTAGGTAGGGTGGCTATTGCTGTGGGAGACACCATGACCACGGCAATTCCTTATAAAGGAAAGCATTTAAATGGGGCTGGCTTACAGTTTCAGAGGTTTAATCCATTATTAGCATGTCAGGAAGCATGGCAGCATGCAGGCAGACATGGTGCTGGAGAAGGAGCTGAGCATTCTACATCTGAATCAGCAGACAGCAGGAAGAGAGAAAGACACTGGGCCTGGTTTGAGAATTTGAAACCCCAAAGTCCACTCCCATTGACACACTCCTCCAATAAGGCCACACCTCCTAATCTCTGTCAAGTAGGGCCACTCCCTAATGACCAAGCATCCAAATATATGTGCCTATGGGGGCCGTTCTTATTCAAACCACCACAAAATGATAACATTTATTTGAAAGACGAGCACAGGCAAATCTAGAGAGAGAAAAGAGAGATTGCTAGATTGAAATCTTTACTAGATATTTGATTATTTTAAAAGCTGCATACTTCATGATATATAGCTTCTGATCATAAGTTAAACACCTATCTATACACTGTAGCTAAGGATTGTGGGGATCCTTTGGGGCATAATAAAATGTTCTCAAGTTGATGGTGGTGATGGTGCACAACTCTGTAAATATATGAAAACATTGAATTGCACACTTTGAAGGGGTGAGTTACATGGTATGTGAATGACATTTCAATAAAGCTGTTAAAATCACTGTTTCTAATTTTTAAAGAAAAATCAATACCCAATGCTATGTGAATAATTTATACAATATCACAGATACAAAAAGGTAAAATAACAGGCATCATCTCAAGAAAATGGGTTGATGTTCTGGCACATGTGGACCAATGGTACACTCCTGTTCTTCTAATGAAATAATCAAGTTCTTTCACAGTTCCAGCTACTAAGAATTTCACTGGCTTTTCCAGTCCTCCGGATCATCATATTGGTATATGGCTTTGTTGTCGGAAGGCCCTGGCACTGTGGAAATGTGTTCCCAGGTGACTAATATGTTCAGCCATTTCATTCTAGCAAGGGAGGCTGCAAGTGAATATCTTCTGGCCTTGACGGATTGGGACACTCCGTTATGATTCCATAGGACACTTGTAGAAAAATAAGCAGAAGCCTTGTCTTGTATAGCTGAGGAGTACGTCTAAATGAAAAACATTGCTTTTCATTTGTACCTTTTTAGTAGTAGTTGATATTTTGTTGTAAGCATATATTGCTTTTGTAAAAACAAGAAAAACCAAATCAAACCAAGGAATTAAAATTAAGAAGGGCCAGATTTTGCAAGATGTCCACCTTCATCTGGATCAAATTTATTAATTTCTCACTGTCTTTACAACCACATTATGAGAAAGGTTCAGTCTAGGTGTTTGCCATGGAAAAAAGAAGAAACTTTTCATTTAAAATCCCTACCAAAGGGAATTGTGGGTACAGTGAGTATGGGGCGGAGCTTTCAGTTTACCAGACTGACTGTAGTTCGATGTGGCTTGTTTCTGTTACGTTGGTTATAAACTGTTTTGAGATGGGGTCTTTCCATACTAGCAGGAGGCCGGGGCTGAAGAACCCTGCTCCCTCCCACCAGCTGCTGGAGTGCAGTCTCCATTTCTGAAACCCTTTCCGAAGCGGATGGAGATGAGGCACCTCAACGTTTGGTGATGTAAAGATAAAACCCAGATTCTTAGCTGGGGAAGTAAGATAGATGGCTTTGGGTGGTAATATGAGAAGGTGTCTATACATTGCCGGCTGGCATTTTAACTCGCTCTGTCAAACAGAGGACGGGAGCTATTCCAGGACCTCCATGTGACGTAAGAAAGCCAAGATAGGATGCAGTATCTGGGAGCAGAAGGAAGTTGGGGTAGAGGCACTCTCTTGAGAACCAACTCACGGTGCACACTCAGTGTGAATTCCTTCCAAGGATAGTGCCCGAAGTGATCTACCTACCCTCCTTAACCCTGCCTCTTAAGGGACCCACCACTTGCCAGCACCGCCACACTGAAGACCAAGCTCCCAGCACATAGGCTCTCAGGGACAAACTCAATCCTAAACTCTAGCAATGCTCAGGTACGTGCAGCCTGAGCACCCAAAGGACTGAGCGCTTGCCAGAAAAACAACTCTCAGGTTCCAACCTAGATTTATGGAACTAGAACGTGCATTTGAGAAAGGTCCCCAGAGAACCAAGGAGCACCACCCACCATAGTTTAATCTCATGGCATTTGGGTTTTCTGTGCCTCTTCATCGAACACACCCTGACCGTCCCAGACTCCCTCCTCCAGTGACTGTGTTGATGGCCTTGCTTCAGTCCCCTTTTATTGCACCGTGACTAACTTTCCTACCCACTCCTTTCTGCGCACTGTTGTCCATTTAGACAACCACCCGGAGAAACCTCATTTTCTCCACTGACCTCTTCATCCGTTCCTTAAACAGCCCACAGATATGTAAGTTGGATCAGTTCCAAATGGTTTTTAGAGCAGCAAAGGGGAGTTTTATATTGACTAGCCAAAGACAACTTTACTGTTTGTTTATGGTAAGGGTCAGAAGGTTAGCCCTCAGCATGCCAGCCCAACTCTCTGCAAGTGCTTTCCTATGAGGGCCACCAGAGACGCAGAGAGTCTGAAACATGTGGGAGCTGGAGGGCCATTGGTTAACTTCATTACCGTGTCTGAGCCTTAGAGGAAATGTCTTAGGTGGAGGGCATGAAAAGATCCCACTCTTTCGGTTTATGTGGAGGGACTGGGAATCCCATTTGTAAGCTTGCTGATCAGGGTAGTGCCTGGCACGTGGTATGTGTTGATATGAACCTGGTGTCCTATCTAGCATAGATAAGGCAATGGTGGCCATTTCAAAAGCAAATGCCCCCAGCCACCTGTCTAGAGTTAATGCTCTTCCTGAGAAAGAGGCTGGGGGTCACAGCTGAGGAGAAAGTCATGGCGGTTATATTTATTCTGTCTAGCATTAAGGATTTCCAGGAAAGACTGCCTCAGAGATCTGCTTCTTCCTCTGACCCTACATCAAGGTGACTGTGTGGCCTGGAATACTCTTCTTATGTCTTTAGCTCTTGTGTCCCTCTGCCATCATCAAAGAAGGGACTGGCCAGTCCTAGCCAACTTTCCAAGAATCCATGGTTCCTCTCTGCTTTTCTATTTCTTCTTTTCTTCCTTCCTTCCTTCCTTCCTTTCTTCCTTCCTTCCTTCCTTCCTTCCTTCCTTTCTTTCTTTCTTTCTTCCTTTCTTTCTTTCTTTCATTTTTTTTGGGGGGAGGGGGAGACAGGATTTCACTGTGTAGCCCTAGCTGTCCTAGAACCGTCTCTGGTTTTCTATGTCAACTCTCTCAATAGTCCCTAGACCAGAGTCAGAGCCTGGGGGATGGCCTGCTCTCCCCTTACCAGCTTGGGACCTGGAACTTGTCATTGGGTGACACTTGTAGTGGTTTGAAGAAGAATGTCCCCTATAGGCTCGTGTGAACTCTAAGTCATCAGGAAGTGGCAATATTTGAGAATGGTTGGGAGGTATGGCCTTGTTGGAGTAGGTGTGACCTTGTAGGAGGAAGTGTGTCCCTGGCTGTGGGCTTTGAGGTTTCAAAAGCCCATGCTAAGCCCGGTTCACTCTCTTACCCTTCGGATCAGGGTGTAGCTGTCAACTACCATTGCGGCACCATGAGTACCGCCCAGCTCCACGCCATGATCATAATGGACTAAACCTCTGAAACAGCAAGCAAGGCCCCAATGAAATGCTTTCTCTTATAAGAGTGGCCTTGGTCATGGTGTCTCTTCACAGCCACAGAACAGTGACTCAGATACTTGTCAATGGAACAGATCAGTTGATGGTCACATGTTCATCCTATTCCACTAAATCTAATTTTTAGAATAGAAAGTCTAGATCAGAAATATGAGTCTTTGCTTAAAAGGATGTCATTGACTTAATAAAAGTAGTTTGTACCTTTTGTCGAAAGGTTTACCTGGGAATAAGGGGGAAGATAGCCACCTCTCCAGTTCTTAAGATGTTCCCTCAGTTAAACAGTGTGTGTGTTCTGGGGGACCAGTCATCTAGGTTCTAGTAGAGGAAAAGTACCTGATAGCATTGCAAATGCAGACTTCATTTCCCTTTGTAATTGCAACTGTAAAATAACTTCCCATGCCAGCTTACTACTGAGAACTAGATAAGGCAACCCTGAGCCCCTACCCTGTGAATGACAGTTTCATTTCTGCCTAATTGAGCAGCAGTCAGTTTCTTTTGGAAGCCTCGACGGTTATAATACTGTGATGTGGCAGCCCCACAGTGGCTTTGCTTACCTGGTGATGAGGCTGTCTGCCCATGCAGACAGGGGTAGCAAACAGTACTCTTAGGAGCATTACTATAACTTGTAATTTATTAAAGAAAGCAAAACATAATTGAAGAGGGTAACTGCATTAGACAGTGTCTGTTCTCCCTACAGTATGCCACAAAAGGTCCCCCTTAGGTTGATATGAATAGGTTGTTTTTTCATTTGCTGAAAAATAACTGAGCATTAAATTTAATCAATATTAGCATATGACATGGTTAGATTAGATAGCCACTGACTTTCTCACAGACTATAAAATGTTGTCAATTGCCCTCCCACAGTCTCTCTTTCATTAAAAAAAAAAAAAAAAAAAGGCCATTACTACAGAAGCCAGTGTTTGTAAGCTAAGAGGAAACAGCTGTTTTAATATAAAATTTTTGATCACATTGACATTTTTAAAAAATCAAACTCAGGGTCAGGACGTGTAAAACGAGCTATTTAAGATAGAACACGCTTGCATACCTCTTAAGCACACTCTAGTGCCCTGCTGCAACGTGTTTAGTGTGACTCTCCTCGAGTCCCAGCCCTATCACTCCCTGGTAATATGCCATCAGGGCCAGTTCCTCTTTGCTGTTGCTTGGCTCCCTCGTCTATACCGTGGCAATATAGATCCTATGGCATAAAGGGATTGTGAGACTCAGGTAAGCTCCAGATGAACGTAGGACAGGGTCCAGCCTGTAGTCGACATTCATGTATATGTGTGCTACTCATGTTGTATGTGTTTCACTCGTTAAAAACTATTAGTTGCAGTAATTGGGTCACATGATACTCAGGAGGTTAATATAATCATCATCGGTGCCTCCTAATATGTGAGGGAATCTTTAGGCTGCAGACTGGCCCTCTGAAGAGTGTGGTTGGAGGAACAGTGGGGGGGGGGGGCAGACAATGAGTCCTGGTTGTAGGAGGGAGGAGAGAGGTCATTAACGATAGGATTGAGACCGGCTTCCTACACCAGTGGGGGCCTGAGCCTTGCCGAATGGCAGGTACACATCATCTCGAGGCCTGTATGGAAGGAATAAAAGGGTTAGAATAAAGTGAGGCAGGAAGTTTGAAGGAACTTGGGGAGAACAGCATTGTTCTAACCAGTTTCAGTCCTTAACCCAGACTACTCTCCTACTTATCAACACATATGAAGACCCAGGTGTCAGTGTGCTAGGCTCCTAGGGTGTTTCCAATGTGTAGTGAGGGTGCCTAGTTACAGTGATGGACCATCTGCAGTGAAATACTTGATGGAAGACTTCATTGTGGCCATTTTGGTCACTTCTAGTGTGGTTCTTTGGTTGTGTCCAGCCAGTCTGTTAGAAAGGAAGAACTTGATGGAAAGGCATGGGACATCTCAACAGAAGACAGAAGAAGGCAGAGAGGCAGGCAAGTGCTCAAGGGCTTCTATCAGGAGGACAGGAAGCCTATATCTAAAGGTCTCCCTCTAACAAGGCTCAACTCAAGTCCTCCGTTGCACGAGTCAAATTCCTAGGAGAGAGAGACGGAGGACTAGAGTTGGACCAGGTGCCCATTTCTATGTGATCAGCAGCAACTAGAAGAAAAGGACTCCTGGGCATTGACAGCTCATCTCCGTGTACTAGGAACAGGGGATATGGAAGTCTGCCCAACACATCAAGGAGGTGTGTCTGTCTCTAATAACACTTGACATCCTGGCAGTGGGAGCGGAGAAGACCAGCTCCTGGGATCTTGAGGGCTGGGCATCGTGAAAGGAAGCAAGACTGAGCTCAGTCTGATGGTTGGTCAGGAGGCCAAGGATGAGCCATGAGAATGCTGAGCAGAATTGTCACCAGGACAAACACCAGCACTTTGATCTAGCAGCTGCTCTGAGGGCTCTGCCTTCCGAACTGAAGGTGTTTATTCCATGCAACAGCCTCATGGACTGAAATCGTTATGATCTTCTTTTTCAGATGGAGAAACTGTGACTAGGTGATTTGTTCAAGGTCACATGAACCTAGCCAGGCTTCCGAGTCTAAGTCTCTATGTGTTCTGAGTTGTCACACTAGTTGAAGAGATCACAGGTACCGGCATTACTTAATGAGAGTGGGATGTTGGTATAGAGATATCATGAGGAACTACATCTGAGTTTCAAAGCTTGGAGAATGGTTCTAAAGAATAGCAGTTAATGGTGGATCTAGGAAGATGCCTTAACAGATAAGAGCACTTCCTGCTTAAGCATGAGGACCAGAGTTCGAATCTCTGGTGCCTGTGTATAAAGCCAAATATGGTCATGCACATGTGCATAATACCAGTGTCAGGGAGGCAGAGAAAAGGGGACCACTGATGTTTGCTGACTCATAGCCTAGTTCCAGGTTTACTAAGAAATCCTATCTCGGGGGCGTTCGGTAGAGAGTGACAGAACAGGACACACAATGTCCTCTGATCTCAGGAGATACACATGGCCACATGTACCCACACAGCACGCGCGCACACACACACACACACACACACACACACACACACACACACACACACGGATAGAGGAATTCATTTTGGTGGATGGAATGCATCGAATGTTAAGAAAGACTTGATGAATGTGCTCGGGTATAGTTCAATGGTAGAACACTTAACTAGTGTGCACAAGGCCCTGCATTTGATCCCATGTCTACATTAAAACAAGAGAATTGAAATTTTGTATTTAACATGACCACATGCAATGACCTTTGTCATAGCCAAGCGGCAATAATTGCATGATTATCTGGATGAGTCCCTGGAAATACACTGGTAAGTTCTGTATCTGTTGTTTGACTTTTTAGTCTTCAAAAAAGTATAAGCTGTGGGTGGGCAGGAACCACCCCAGGTGGAGCCTGATAAATGGTCCTTCGGTGGCTCTGAATTAAGAGTTTATCCGCGCCCACCTCCAGTTGCTAGTGTGGAGTCTTTAGCCTCATAGAAAAGAAGTTTAACCCTTCATGTTCCGTGTCCGCCTGCTAGTGCTGTCTAAGTGTTTCTGCAATGATTTGCTGTCATTGAGACTGAGATGCAATTACGCAAAGCCTGACAGATCATTTTAAAGTTGTTAGTTGCTGAGGAAGCACATTTGTGATATAGATATATATATAAAAGCCCCTGCATTTTGTTACATTTCACATCCTTCATGAACAGTTTTTAGTAGAAAACTTTAATTTTATATGGTTTACCCTACAGATTTATGAAATATCTCAACTGGATGTGGCAATAAAAATGTGTTCCATTGTCTTTGGGAGGGAGCAAGAAAAGGGCCCCAAGACGGCAAGTTGGTCAAGGTGTGTAAACGCCCCGCCTCCTCTCAGCATCCTGACCACATCCATCATCATCAAATCTCCCCCTCACCTCAGCAGAGCTGTAAGTAGTCCTGCCTGTCACAGGTCACCGGCAGCAGGAGGTAGGCAGTTTGGGCCTCAGTCACCTCTGGCTGTTTCTACATGGTAAGAGAATCAGGCTGTGAGGCGCTTCGTCGATCTCTGCCATCTTCTCACAGCATCTTCCCGGTTGCCACATTACAGCCAGCTTTGCTCGGCTTCAGCCTGCAGTTTCTGCCCACTCAGAAGCTCGTTAGAAATGCAGGCTCTTGTCCCTCCCAGACCTGCTGAGGCAGCATCTGTCTGCACTTTAACAAAATTCCTGAGGCTCTTAAGGTCTAAGACAAGCCAGCATCTAGAATGATCAGTCAGGAGCCTGGAGGGCAGTCTATGGCCCTTGCTGTTAGCATCTGAATGGAAACCCCAAACCCTATCTCCCAAGGTATCTATCTATGGTGATACTTTCTTTTGTACCAAAATGTTATTTGTATGTTAATAAATAAAGTTGCCTGGGGGTCAGAGCTATTAGCAAGCCATAGGAAAGCAGGGCAGTGGTGGTGTACGCTTGTGATCACAGCACTTGGTAGACAGAGCTAGGTAAGTCTCTGTGTGTTCAGGGATACAGCCAGCATTGGATACACATGCCTTTAATCTCAATACCAACCATAGAACACCTGGAGGTCTATACAGACAGGCCGTGATGAGGCAGTCCTGTGGTTGGGTTTACAACCAATGAGAAGGCAGAACAGAGACTATATAAAGACTTTAAAACAGGAAGTACCTCCTCCTTTGGAGAGGTAGGACCACTGCAGGAGGAAGGGTAAGGTTTTAGCTCTTAGCTCTGACCTCTTGGCTTTCTTCTTTGCATTGGTTCTGTGTTTCTTATTTATAAGACGGTTGGTTACATCTACATGTTTCCATTTTTCATCTCACCCAAGCTGCAGCTATAAGCTGCAGGTGTGCCCTCTCCACCCATACATACGAGGCACCCCCAACGAGGCTCTGAATACTGCACAGTCAGAGGAAGGGACCACTTTTCACAAGATGCTGTGGAAGATGGCGGGCTTCGGAGCCACCTCACAGCCTTAAATGTGTCCCTTCTCTCCCTAAATAGTTAGAGGGGTGTCTGGTGTTCGCAGAACCCTGGCACAGGCACCAATGCCTATCTACTCAGACGGTTTCGATGGCTTTCTGATAGAAGTTCTCAAACATTTTTATCTCAAGCTTTTTATTTTCTTGCTTAAAATTTACTGAGAACTCTCAAAATTTTGTGTCGCTCACAGGATCTTTCTGGCCAGTACTGGCTTATATTGCAGAGACTGGCCTCAAACACATGGCAATCCTCCCTCTTCAGCAGGTTTACAGGTGACTTTAATATTTGTTACATTGTATCTTAAAGTTGAAGAAGATATCATTTCACATCAAACAAATATTTTACAGAAAATTGCTAGCTTCTACAACAAACAGTTGAGAAATACATTAATTTTTAGTTTTTGTAAGTCTCTGATGTCAGAATAAACCCAAGTCAGTTCAATTTTCCTACCTTCTACATTCATTTAAGCTATTGAAATAATCCGTTTTGGTTGAAGTATATAAAGATAATCTAGTTTATTTCAAGATAATTATAGATAGTCTGCCTTGATTAATACACCAAAATTGAAAAGTAGCCGTTTTAAAATGTTAGTTTCGATGTGAAATCTATGACTATTCATCGTTTATTGCACTGGTTAGTGTTTATTGTCAACTTGACACAGCTGGAGTCACCTGGGAAGGGGACCCCTTAATTGATCAGACTGACCTTTGACATGTTTGTGATTGCTTATTGATGTGGGAGGGCCCAGCCCACTGTGGGTGTTATCAACCTTAGGCAGACAGGTCTGAGATGTACAAAAATGTTAGCTAAGCATAATAAGCCGGTGAGCAAGCCAGGAAGCAGCATCCCTCCATAGCTTCTGCCTCTGTTTCTGACTTGAGCTCCTGCCCTGACTTCCCTCAGTGACGGAGTGTGGCCTGAAACTTCTCCAAGTGGCTTTTGGTCATGGTGTAATCACAGCAACAGAAAGGAAAGCAGGGCAAAGTTTATCAATGAACTCTTCAGACTCCTACATTAAAATGTCTAGGTGTCTCTGTTGCTCTGATTAGATCATGTGCCCACACATGATTTTGAAACTCCATACAGTGATGATTTGGGAAAGACGCATTCCACCTTTCATTGTATAATATTAAAGGATAGTAGTGGATCTCACCGCTGTTTCCGTTCTCATTAGTCACACGAGCGCTGTCTCTTGAGGCAGCTGTCACACTTACGCGAAAGTACTCTTGGCCAGGAGTGTGTGCACACTGGGAAGGCCACTCAAGGACACGGGGAGGTCATAGAAGTAGGTCTCACCAGAAACCAACCCTGCTAGCACCTTGATCCTGAACTTCCAGACTTCAGGACTGTGAAAAGACACATTGTGTGTTTCACTATCCACCTGTGATGTTACGTTATAGCAGCACTGAATGACAAGGCAGTTCAGCATACATCTGGGAACCGCCTCCCAGCAAGACTCACTCTACTCACGCAGCCCTCCCCTCGGTTGTTTTGATCTAGAGTGGTGGCTTTTGTCGCCAGTCAGCTAGGTTAGCTGACATGGCAGCATTTATGACTTGTCTGGGCATGAGGAATATTAACATCTCTTAAGCTTCAAGAAATCCAACCAGAGGCTGGAGAGATGGCTCAGCAGGTTGCATATGCTTTTTGCAGAGAATCTGAATTCAGATCCCAGCACCCACATTGGGCAGCTCAAACCACCTGTAATTCCGGTACTGACGCCTTCTTCTAGCCTCTGCAGACCCCTGCAGTCATGTGCACATACTGTCTGAAAAATGCACACGTATAATCGAGACATAAAATAAGCCGAGAGGACAAATGCAGCCTGAAGTGTCTTAAGCTGAAAGAACAAGAAGTAAGCGGTCATTCTGAGCTGACAAATCGGGCACAGGGACAGGCTTTTGATGACTAACCGGCGGTGAAGAAGTAGATGCAGGAGCTCGGGCTTCAGAGCCGACTCTAGGATTTGTAGCAAAAGGAAGGCTGTCCCCCCATACAGGTACTTTTCCCATGAAGAGAGAAGCCAGTTCTAGACTCCCAATTCCCCATTTTCCACTTCCAACTTCCTCTCAGGCTTCACTAGCCAGGACAGCGACACACCCACAAGTCTACATCCACCTTCAGCAAGAGGACTGAAAGCCCCAAGCATGCCTTCCTTATAAAGGGCCCAGGGAGGGTCTAACCTGGTGAACAATCTCAAGGAAGAGCACAGGACTGTTCTTTGCCCTCCTCTGACCTCTGGGATACCTTTGTGATCAGGTTATAAAAATCCTGAATTATAATAGCTGTGCAATTGTGGGCCATTTTCAAGCAGCTCTGCCCCTTTACAGCTGCTAGAAGAGGCAGGCTCCTAGTCAAAGTGCTACCCGGAAGTACTTCCCAACGGGCACCCTCAAGTAAGAAGTTACAAAGATTTTCATAGAAACTGTAGCCGCTGTTCTTCCCCTCTCATACAGCTCCCAGACCACTATTTCAGTGTGCTCCCAAGACCACTGGTGACTTCTAACTGCAATGCCCATATAGGTAAACCCAAGGGCTTTTTGTGGGGCAACAGGGGACTGTCTAAATGCCCCAATGCACTCAGCCCTCTGGTGGATTAATTAGGGGTCTACATGTCAGAGTTTTAAGGCCCTGGGTACAGCAGCTCCAAAAGGGAAGGCTTGACCACTGTCCCAATGTCTATTCAGAGACAAATTTAGTGAAAAGAAGAAAGAGGAGATTTAATCAGCATGTTGAGAAGAGGAATAAAGGGGATCCAGTGACCCCAAGTTTGTCTTTGGGCTCTGACATGAGCTTTGGGTTTAAATGAAAGAAGTGAGCCAGAGGCAAGAGGTCTGCATAATCACAAAGTCTTGAACAAGGTGTTATTTTGTTGACCATGGGGTCAGCTCCAGTTCTCTGGCTCTGCAGGGCGGTCCAAAGGAGTCCTTACAGAAACAAGCTGGTTCTCGGGAGCAGAGGACTGCCGTTCCAGGGGTGGTCTATGAGGCTCTGCTGTTCCTGCCACCCAAGGTGACTCCAGGCATAGAGCAAGGGGGTATCTTCCAACCCTGTTGCAAAAAGTACAGCCTTGTACCTCCAACCCTGACGGGATGAGACGGTAGGTGGACACTCCTTGAATGGCTGATTTAGATGCCTACACAGAGTCCAGCAGGCATCTGAGCCCAGGTAAAGGAGGTAAACAAAATGAAAGCAGACACACCAGGCTTTCATCCTTCAGTTACCCATGGGCTTGAGAGAAAGGAGCCAATGCCTTTTAGCAAAACAAGTGCAGACCCACATCCTGTACCAGGTTCCAGACTTGGCCTTGGTGGTGCTGTGGCAGCTGGTGACTCACACCTTCTCTGGCTGTCTTCCCTGCCCATTTCCCTCTCCCCTGCTGGTGTACCCTCCTCCGCCCGAGTGAGGAAATTATTCCTAGTTGAACCTTTTTCCAACATACCTACTTCTAGGGAAACTCAGACTGAACACAGAATACTCTATGTTATATAAATCAAAACAGACTTAAAGAAGCCAGGCCAAGTTTCTACGCCATTCTGGACCCTGAAGGGAGGAAGGAGAACATCAGTCAGCACATGACTGCCTCTCACAGGGGCAACTGAGGTCAGGGCCAATTTTGACCTCACTGTTCTGACACTAAATGACCTCAAAAAAGTCCCCGAATATTCCTCAGGAAGCAAGGCCCCAGGAAGTCAGATGAAGGTAGGAAGATCTCCAGAGACAAACACCTTCCACCTAGGGAGGGCAAATAAACAGCACAGGCTTGGCAAGTACAGAAGCCGGAAGAGGCAATCGAGCGGGGGGACTGATCCGCAAGTCTTGCCGTAGGAACACGGACTCTGCTTCGCGTCTGGCCTGTGCACTAAGTTCAGAGAGTAGGCTGGCTTTTGACTAATTAAGTGCAAGGGGGAAGAAATCTAAAGTCAATAACAGAGTATTGTAAAGGCAGAAGGAAGAAAAGCTTTAAGAGCTGGTCATGTGGTTCTCTGTTTCCGCCCATTGTTCTCTGTGCCTCAGCCCCCCATGTCAGGCTTCCCAGCAGTCCCTCGTCCTCCGCGCTGTTCCCATGGATTTTTTCTTCTTCCCTTTGAAAACACAGTTTTCTTCACAACGCTAGCAGACTAGATCGATATCATTTTCCCTGTTCGAGGAAGTGTTAGGGTGGCAAGAAAGACAAGCAGTGCCATTGGCTCAGGTCCCACAGGGAGGGCGGACACTCTTCTGCCTCCTGCCCGTGGGCAAGGCACCTCTGGGCCATATGGAGCACACACACAGGAGAGCACAGGGCCAATTGCTTCCTCTAGGCAATTAAAACTACCAAGCTGTAAAAAAACAAATCCTTTACGTATAAAAAAAATATACTAACAATGCAGCTTATTAAGATGTTACGGTGCCTAATCAATTTTCCCCTTCAAATCCCCCCTCCTTCTTCTCTTTGTCTGTCCATTTCCTCCTTAGACCAACCTCCTCCTCCATCAGGAAGTTGCCACAACTGCCAGCCTGCAACAGTCCCCTCCTCCTCTCTGCATTCTGCAGTACGATGCAGTTCCGTGCTGGGGGCCTAGTTCTGTACTTGACCTCTGGCACATTCAAAAGCCCATGCGTACTATTAAATGAATGAACAAAATTTTGCGACATTTTTAGGCTTCTGTTTGGGAAATGAAGGGGTGATTTTCAACCTCAACTGGGCATTTGACTAACCAGCCAAAGCAGATGAAGTCCAGGAAGAGTTAGGGCATACCTTGAAGAAACACTAGGGTGCCATAGTAACAAAGTGACTGAGAACCGCCAAACCACGTCACTTCCTGCACATGGCTAACAACATTGGCTCTGTCTTTGAGATCCTGCTTGCTCCTCACCATCACAGCATTTGCAAATACTGCAGTCAGCACTAGCAAGTGAGCCAGCCAGCGCCGCTGAGCGTTCAACAGGAAGCTCTATGACAGTCCGAGCCCTGGGAGACACAGCAAGGGGAAGGCTGCACTTTAGGGACAGCTGTCCTGTGCATGCTTGCACATGTGTGTTTTGAGAGCCCAACTGCACAAAACAGCTAGAACTCCTAAATCCTGGTTCTTAGACGCTCATTTAGCCATTAATCATCCGTTCATTCACGTGTTGGTTGAACAGTCTCCCATGCCAGGCCCTACACTGGGCACTAGAGAGTCGGAGCACCCAGAACACATCTCTCTGGTTGTCAGTGTGCACGTGATCGTCAGAGTTTCTGGTCCTCTGATGATGAGATGCAGGCTGCTTTCCAGAGCAGCTCTAAGGTCTTCATTGCTATGATAGAGGTATTGCTCATCCATTCTTCCTGCAGTCCTAGCACTCAGCTGCCCTAGCAAGCAACAGCTAAGGTGGCATTTCCATCCTGGGCCTTGATTTCCTTACCCGCAACACAGCTGAGTACACCTGGGCACTCAGCAAAGCCAGCCACTCCTACTCAGATTTTGTGGTCATGACTCAGTTGTTTCTTAGCTTCCTTGGTGGGTTCCTCTTGGGACCTCTCTGATCTCCTCACGTTGAGGCCGATGAAAAAGCGATCATGCTTGGTGCTTCTCCCACTGAACGCTTCATTATAACCCAACAAGAAAAAAAGTTTCTACTAAACAAATGCTCGCTTTCCTCTCCGTCCCCCCACCCATCAGTCTCTGTCATCTGGATAGAGAAAACACAGCGTTTAATAGCCTGTCGTGGGGCAAACATTTGCATAACTGTTACCTCAGAACTCATAAGTCTGAGCTAATTGGCTGATGGTGCTTAAAATGATTAAGTGATTGTAATTTATATGATTAACCAATTATACCACTCTCCAGTGACTGGCTCTTGGTGGGTAGATGCGCACACTTCTCCCAGCATGACAGCCAACCTTGAATGACGTCGAGCGCTCTTTGCGATGCTGACTTGTTTTTCTGGCCACCGGGTAAAGTGATTTTCATTGGGTGGTTGAATTTCAAGGAGTGGCTAAAGAACTTAGTGCCTAGCGTCAAAGAAGTGGGAGACAGAGAGGTGGTCCTTTAACAGGAGTGAGGAAGGTTCTAGAGAGACGATGGCTCAGTGCTTAAAAGCACCTGTTGCTCTTTCAGAGGCCCAGGATCCAATGTCCAGAACCCACACGGTGACTCATGACCTACACAACTCCAGCTCCAGGTGGCCTGATGCCCACTCCTGACCTCCTTGGACACCAAGCAAACACACACATGATGCACATGCATACACATGCAGGCAAAACACTCACACACATGCAATGAAGTCAATACATACACAAATCTTTTTCACGATACTGTGAAGGGGCAAGTGGTCCCTTAAAACCACGGTTGTGTTTTGAGAATAGCCCACATTCCATTAAAGTGAAGGCATGGTCTGAGAAGTTGGGGGCCTGCCGGGTCACTTGAGGCCTGATGTGTTACTGCTGCTGTGTTGTACTATCAAGTTCTTTAGCCTCTTTCAACTATAGATCCCTCTCTTAGGAAATAATAGTCTCCCTTACCTTTTAGGATTATTATGAAGATCAGTTAAGATAATACATATCATATTCCCAATAAACAGTAGCTATCATTATTATTGTTATGATATCACTTTCCCACTGAAACGTAAGTTCCAGACATCTTCCCTTTCTATTCCTGGTATTCAGCATGGTGTGCAGCCCAAAACAGGTACTCAACAATATGTATAGATAAGCTGAGTGTGGTGGCGCACATCTTTAATCCCGGCACTCAAGAGGCAGAGGGAGGAACATCTCTGTGAGTTCAAGGCCAGCCTGGTTGACAGAGAGTTCCAGGCTAGTCAGAGTGACATAGTGAGATGGTTAAAAAAAAAAAAAAAAAAAAAGGAAACAAGTATAGATGACTGTAATCAGAGTGAGCACTTGCAGTGCCTCTATGAGGGAACAAGGATTACAGTCTTCTACATTCTCAAGGTAAGGAACCTAAGCACATGGAGATGAATTATCTTGCCCACAGTTCCCCAGTAACAGGTGACAGAGAACACTGAGGGCTTCATTATGCCACCTTTGTGACTAGCCAACAGGAGGATGTTTGGACATTTCAGACCATCTAAAGTAAAATGTCATTGCCAATGGGAATGCAAAAAGAAAGAGAAAGCTTCCTTCCATTCAGAAAAACAAATAAACCAACCTGGTCGCATTCGCCTAGAGATGCAGTTCAGGGACGAGGCAAGTCTGGTGACCGCAATAAGGAAGAGGTAAGAGTTTCCAGACCCAACAAGGCAGAAAGAGAGCAGAAACTTTCTACTGAATTTCTGAAGGCGTCCTTTGTTCATTTGTCAGGTAAGCTCAAGTTCAAGGTGATTCCTACAGGGCTTTCCACACCACAGTGCAGCTACCAGCAGTCCCTTTCCTTTGCCTGTGCCCCAGGCTAAACACACCACCTCTTCCGGCAGACTCTCCTGGGCTTTTGGCTACTGGGAGATCAGGGAACCTAGCAGGTAGATAGACAACAGGGCTGTGGTTCTCAGGCTGCAATTCATCAGAAAGTGTAAAGACAGACAAGTAATTACTACCCTGTCCTGGGAGCCACAGCTAACACACTTGTAGGTGTCTTTCCAAGGCCTCCTGATGTTATTGAACATCGGTGTAATAAAGATAACAAGTGTTTTACTTCCATTTAAAGAATAACGTGCAGGTATCATGGATACCACCAGGGGTGAAAGGTGTTGGGCTGGGCAGCTACTGACTGCTATAAACCTGGGTGTGAGCTGAGCTGGAATTTCCCTATAGAGCCTGGTACTTCGGTCAGGTTCAACAGCCACCTGGTTCTGTCTACTTTCCTTTTTCTGACACTTCCTCTCCCCGTATCTCCTTTCTTCTTGACCTGGGAACGCCCCATGTTTCCTCTCTCCCATCTCCCTCACCTCTTTCCTCTCCGGTTGACTGACTAATAAGCTACATTTCCATGGGACAAGCTACAGGTCAAGGGTGAAGTTGGCCATTCTAAGATAACTGAGTCATGCACGCTACGGAAGTTGAGTCTTTTTCTCGTTAACTTGGTACTGCAATTAAAGTTTCTATTTTCTTTCACCATTCTCGGAGCTATGCTAGTGTCTTTGTATAAGCTCTTGGTTTTTAAAATTATTTTTTCATATTCAATACCTGCTCATAGAAGAAATTTTACAAAATAGAGAAAGGACAAGGAAGAAAATTAAAAAACCACTTTGGTGTATTTCCTGATCATTTTTTCCTTTCTTTCTTTTGGAGCTGAGGATCGAACCCAGGGCCTTGCGCTTGCTAGGCAAGCGCTCTACCACTGAGCTAAATCCCCAACCCTCCTGACCATTTCTTTTTCTCTTTAAATGCTTGTCTACTAAAAAAAAAAAAAAAAAAAAAAAAAAAAAAATAATGTAGGAGAAAAAAAAAAGATTTTTCTGGCTTTTGTATTTTACCTGGAAGAATGCATCCCACATGTGTGTATGTGTGCAGAAGAAGGGCATGATTTGGGAGAAGCTGTTGCTTATTCAGGACCTGAAGAAGCACATCAAGATAGCTGACCAATTCAAATCACGGCTGCGTCCTCCAATGCTAACCTGCCATTCCTGACCTCCCCCGGCTTTAAGGAAGCCATTCTCTGCCTGTTGTAGAGAAGGAAGAAACCCAATGTGTATCCGCGGCAGGCCAGAGCTACTTGCTACATCCCTAATTCTTTCCAAACCCAAGGCTCTCTGTCCTGGCATTCTTCACTCTGAACTTGACCACTGCTCCTTGTAAAGGAGAGAAGAAACCTACCTCCTTGTGGTTAAACAGCGGCTCCCATGAGACCAGCCGCTGAAAGGGGGCAGAGTCCCTCATTGATTTTCATGACAGGTTATAAAATAATAAAAGATGGGAAAGTTTTAAAACTAATTTTTAGGTATCCGTCTGAAGCCACATCCAGTTGGCCAGCAGGATCAATGAAACAACATTACATAGAAATGCTGAACTCAGGCTCTTCTGGTTAATCTATATTTCAAAGCTGAGCCCCAGCTCTTAAAGGACCTGCACACAGTTGAAAGGACCTCAATCCCCAGCTGAAACCTCCCACTTGGAACCCTGTTTTGCAAAGATGAACTATCCCAAGGAAATGAAAGTCAACATATCTCCACAGTACGGGAAAAGAAATGAATGAAAACTCAGGCAGATCACAGGCAACAGATGGGTGGGGAGAACCCACAGGGTTGTTATGTGAATTTAGCATTGATTTCCTGGAATGAGGTTTTGGTTTCTATTTTATATATTCTGCTCTACCTGCTGCTTGGGGAAAGCCTGAGAGACAGTCTTTGTGACCTCTGGATAGTCCCTCAAGGTTAGTGTCAGTCCACTTCAGCTGCTGTAATAAACTGCCACAGACTAGACTGTATATCAACAATGGGAGTCTGCTTCTCATAGCCCGGGGGGCAGGAATATCCAGGGTCAAGAGACTGGTCATCAGCTGCTCTTACAGGCGGGCTGCATGTAGTAGATGGCCAATAGAAAACTAACTCAGTGATGTCTTTGAGGGTCCTTGTCTCACGATGTCATGTCAGGGCTTTTTTCTTAAAAAAAAATTATTTTTAAATTGTATTTATATATTTTTTTCTTCTCTTTTTACCTTCCAGGTCCTCTGTGTACATATTATGACTTCCAGTTTAGTGTTTTTATGGGATTCCTGAGCGTTTGTTGTTTCTGGTTGTTTGTTTTGTCCAATTCTGTTGTGTTAGTTTTTGTTTTATCTTATTTTATTTTATTAGTACCCCTTTAGAAGCCTGTTTGTTTTCTAATGTGAGACAGAAAAGGGGCAGATCCAGATGGCAGGGGAGGGGAGGAAGAACTGGCGTGGGGTGGGGGGGGGGGTGAGGGTGGGGGAACCATGATCAGGATATATATGTGAGAGAGGAATCTATTTCCAATAAAAGGAAAGAAATTGAAAGATAAAAGATTTGTTGTCTGGTAAGGGCTTGATAACGGATCATCAGTGACCCCTTCTTGCTTACATCTTGTCGTAAGGAGAAAATGCTGAACTCTTTAGTCCCTTCTAAGGGCACCGAATCCTTTCCGGGGGCTCCACCTTCACAACCTCCCCAAAGCCTCAACTCCATTCCATAAGGATAGTTTGGGGGACATAAATTTTGCAGGAGCATAAACATCCAGTCAGTAACTGGTGAAAGGCTGGAAATGAGACTGACCTGATGTGCAGCTGAGTGGTATCCTAGGAAGAATCAGGATGTTGTTCCGTTTCCTTGGCATCATCTCCAACAGGAAGACCCACTTGGGGAGCACAGGCATTCAGGAAGCACAGCAGGGCATAAATCATCGCTGTGTGACAAGTGACGCTGAAGCCACAGGGTCTGTGCTGGCCTGAGGTATTCAGCACAGGGTTCCATCTTAGCATTTCAGAAACAGTCTTTTTCTTCCTCCAGAGGCTGCGTCTCCCGGACTGCTCTGTACCGGCAAAAGTCCCAATTCTCTTAGAGGGTTCTTCTGAAACTCAGCTCAGAATTTCCAAAATTGCAGCCTTCTCCAAACCTTTGGAGCAACCCTGGGTAAACTCGCTGTGACCATGGAAACTGCACACTGGACACAGTGTAGAAGGGCTCTTTCTTACCTCCATATCCTCTTCTCATACAGCCTCTGACCCTACGGAACCAAAACCTCCTTGGAGGCCAGAGCAGATCGGGTCAAGCTCATTTCTGTCCCCAAATGCCAGTGTACAGCCTGGCACCGTGACCATCCAACCAGTGTTTAGTTACATTATTTTCTAGCTTCCTGGCAAGAATGTAGATAGAGATCTTTTTGCCACATTTGTTCAGCCCCCTGCCCAGAGTCCAGAAGAGTGCCTGGCACAGTTGGATGTATGGGTGAGTGAGCTGAGTCACGATGCACTAGTGGAAGTGTGATCTGGGAGAATATCATTCCAGATGCCATTGATTTGGAAGGGCTGGGGAGAATGCTGGCAAAGACCTAACTAAAGAGGAAGAGTTGAAACTGGGCCCTAAAGGATAACTTGTTGAAGAAGTCAAGGCAGATGGTCAGGGCAAGAGAGCAGGGCTATGTCTGGGATAAACATACTGAACAGGGAAGGGGCAGTTTGGCTTGAGACTGCACCATGGGATATGAGTCTGGGCAGGTGACTTAAAGAGTGGCAAAAGGTCTGAGATACTGTGATGGTTGTTAGGATTCTCTTAATAGGCTTTTAATGAATAGAGCATCGGATTGCCCCAGAGAAACTGTGAAGGATGCTGTGTGAAGGATGGACCAACAAAGAAGACAAAACTGAGGATCCCGATGTGGATCAGGTGGTAGGAGACGGGTGTGGTGGAGCTTAGAGTCTCAATGTCTCATTCTTGGGCATCACACTGAGGAGATGCTCCAGGCATCTATGAGTACAGGCCAGGGATATGCACAGAACAGGGACCCCACCCATGAGAAATACCCAATCCAAAGTGCTAACCATGCCAGGGGTAGTGTCTGTAAGAGAACGACTGTCAGACTGGGGATGGACACAGGAAATGTGTTTCTGTTTTGCTCGGGCCAAGACTGTCGTTACACACAGTGCTATAAATGTGTAACCAGGGTTGCAAGTTCAAGGCCGGCCTGGGCCCCTTAGCAATGCATTATCTCAAAATGCAAAACATAAGGGCTAGGGATCTAGCTAAGCATTTGCTTATCATGAGTAAAGTCCCAGGTTAACTCCAAACACTAAATAAATAAATAAATAAATAAATAAATAAATAAATAAATAAATCATAATGTAAAAGTGACTTCATTGAGTCCTTTAGATGTTTAGATTCTTATGAAGACTTGGGAGTGCCAGTGACAGATACCTTGATGTACTGACCTGGGTTTGCAAACAAGTGTCCGTCAACAGGAGGCAATGTTAACTTAAGGAGGGGACACAGGAAAAGTGGGCACAGTGGGCTAGTCACGGGGCGGCATTCCAGGAAGGCCAGCCCTGTCCGTCTGTCCTTTTATTGACTTTTCCTGTTATTTCTTCCAGTCCTGTGTTCCCTAAGAAGCACTTCCTCAGGTCTTCCCTCCACAGCTCCTTCACAGTGAGGTAACTTCCTATCTGAAACTGAGCTCCACCTCTCCTTTTGTCTGTCTGCCCTCAGCAGGCATGAAGTTTGAGCCTGTGGACACCACGAGTCTCTCTCCGTCCTGACAAGGATCTTGGTCTGGGTGTTCACTGTCACTTCCTCAGTGCTCAGAAGAGAAACTGGAACAAAGCAGATGTTCAATAAACATTTGCCCAGTGAGTGACTGAAATAAACCCCCAGTTCTCAGGAACCAGAAGGAGTTCCTGTCACATGCTACCTGAACATTGGCTTTTCCCCTGTGATTAGCGGATGGTGAATGCTTCATAGGCAAGCAGAAAGGGGTGGGGGGGGGGGGGAGAGGAAGGGAAAAGAAAGAAAGAAATCCACACTCTGCTGAGGCTCCTTGTGTGGGAGGCAAGCAGAGGTGGCCTGCACCCCTCCACATTCCCACATATGAGAAGGCCAGGTACACCCAGCAGATTCTGCCTGCTCTCTCTCCCTGGGACCCCTCTGCAGGGAAGGTGGCCGGTCGGTCCCAGGGTTTTCTTCTATGAGCCCATAAAGCCCTATCAGAGCTGCTAGGCTCATAATCAAATTTTAATGACTGTCTGCTTCCCTTCCTAGATGTTTATAGTCCTCCGCACTCTGATTAGGTTTTTGGTCCCACAAGATAGTTAAAAGCCCACAATTTGCACTGGGTGTTTTATTTTTTCTGAGTTAAGTGAGTGAGTAAACGTTCTTTTGATCTTCCCGCTGTGGATAAGGGCTGTTTGTGTTTTTAAGGCCCTTACCAATTATGTGAGCTGGATGCAGGGCCCTGTCTGAAGCTGGCCTTCTGGGCGGTTCTAAAGTAACTCGGAGGTTTTTATTCCTTCTCTTCCTATCTGTCTACACCCCAGGTGCTGAAGGGACAGAGGAAAAGCTAGCCGAAGAAGCTGTGGGAAGGAAAAACGGTGGCTGTCGTAAGAGGCCAGCCTCAGATCAATGTGCCAAGACCGTGGAAGACTTTCCTGCTGGGGGCTCAGTGCTTCGCCTATAGGGAGGCGTGGGGGAGACAGAATTCGACATCCTACAGTGTACTGGTTACTTGTCTCCTCAGAGTGAAAAACAAACAACAGAAAACACCAGCAGAAGAACCTTACAGGGGAAGAATTGATTTTTTAAAATACCTATCTTTTATTATTTTTTAATTATATGTAAGTCTGTGTGTACCCATGAATGCAGGTGTCCACAGAGGTTCTGGCCTGGAGTTGTAGTTGTGAGTCACCTGACATGGGGGCCAGGGATGAACTTGAGTCCTCTGGAGGGGAAGTACATGCTCTTAACCACGGAGCCGTCTCTCTAGCCAGGAAGACTTGATTTTAACTCTCGAGGACATAGACCATCATGGCTGAAACTTGCAACATGTGAGCCAGGAAGCAGAGATTTGGGGCTGGGGCTGGAACTGGAACCCACCCGCTTGTAAGTTCTACCTCTATGGCCTGTCTGCTAGCTAGGACCCATGTCTAGAAGGTTCTACAACCTCTCCAAACAGCGCCACCAACTGGAGACCAAACATACTTTCAAGCATATGATTTGAAGGACATTTCACATCCATATGCTTATATAGTGACTTTGATTTTGGGACCCTCTGCTGGGCTGCCTTTGCAGCGGCTGGGCAACCAGCAGACTCTGTCCTTACCCTCAGTCTAGCTGCTGCTCTATGTGAGATGAACGAGGAACTATGGGCCAGCGACAGAAAAGAAGGACCACAGGAGTCACATTTGCCGCCTCCAGGGCTCTCCACTTGTGTCAGGACTGAAATGAGAATGCCGTGTTAGCTGGTGACTTCCTTGTGGTACATACACATTATCCCACCAGCGTCACAAGTAAGCCACACACAATAGCAGTTCATTATTTTAATTAAGCTTATTGCAAGAGCAATCATCATTGCCGTCAGTATCAATCATCAGCAATTTTTCTGACTATGGCCTTAAGTGATGACAGTCTGTGTTGACAATAAATAATAACGCCTCTGGCTTGAATTGACACTTCATTGGACTTAAAGAGGCTGCGCCTGAACACTCCTGAGCGTGCTGTGTAAAGAACTATTTGTCTATGACAAAAGCTGGATCTAGAGGATATTTGTTTTTTGCTTCCCAAATGGATAAGTTCGTACTCTTTGCAAAATTCATTCTTTAGTAGATGACAGGCACAGAATTCAAACCATATTTAGAAAGGATAGATGCTGGGCTCAGGCCCGAAGCAACCAAACCATTCGCAGCCTCCCGAAGTGTGGATGCACTGAGTTATGGCTCTTTCTTCCCAAATGGACGTGGGCAATGAAGTTGTTTTGGTTGCGAAATGGCTGGTGGCTCTTTCGTGTCTCTACTCTAGGTGGAGGCAGGAAGAAAGGGACCTGAAGTCAGCGCCACTTCCTTTATCACTGGTATCTGTTGTGATGGAAAGCCCGCAGCATTTAAATAATACTTCTCCAGGACAACACTAGCCCT
>CABHPP010141524.1:0-21434 GCA_902168425.1 Peromyscus attwateri
ATATATATGTGTGTGTGTGTGTGTGTGTGTGTGTGTGTGTGTGTGTGTATGTATATGTATGTATATATATATGTATGTATATGTATATATGTATATATGTATATATATATAGAGAGAGATGGAAATCCTTATAAACAAGTTTAATTAAATTTGATCTCATAAATGCTTTCTTATGTCATTAAAATTCTTTGAAAAGACTCTTCTAAAAGCTATATATTTTATTCTAAATGTCTACAGAAATTTATTTATCAAGTTCTCTATTGCTAGATAATTGCTTGCTCGCTCTCTGTCTCTCTTTTGTTTTTTTTTTTTTTTTTTTGGTTTTTTGAGACAGGACTGTCCTGGAACTTACTCTGTAGACCAGGCTGGCCTTGAACGCACAGAAATCTGCCTGCCTCTGCCTCCCAAGTGCTGAGATTAAGGTGTGCGTCACCACTGCCCAGCTACTATTTTAAATTAACTCTTCAAATTCTTCCCTTAAGAAGAAAAAGCAATAAAGAAGTGGACACATGCATCCATCCCTACCCAGAAGCTATCTCAAATTGACAACCCCTTGCAAATGAAAATTTAGTTTTCTCCAAGGGAGTCTCACTGGAGAAATAAACTACTCTTCAGCGTAGGCTGCATGCCCAACAGTAGGCGGCCAACAGAAAATGAGCTCAAAGGCATCTTTGGAGGTTCCTTGTCTCATAATGTCATACCAAGGCTTTTTCTTTCTTTTTTAATTTTTAACTTTCTATCTATCTATCTATCTATCTATCTATCTATCTATCTATCTACCCTACAGGTCCTTTGTATATATATTATGGCTTCTGATTTTGTGTTTTTATGGTATTACTGAGTGTGTAAACTAGTTGGTTTCTGTGTCTGTATCTGCTTCTTGGCTCTTTTCTTTCTGCTTGTTTACTTTGTCCTATTCTGATTTGTTCGGTTTTTTATCTTATTATATTTTATTATTATCCCTTAGATGTTTGTTTGAGTTCTAGGGAAAGACAGAAAGAGAGTGGATCTAGATGGGAGGGGTAAACTGGGAGTGGTAGAGGGAGGGGAAACCGTATTCAGGATATAGCATATGAAAAAAATTATTTTAAATTTTAAAAAAGATAAAAAGAAAAAGCAATAAAGGTAATAGCAGAATCATAACATAAAGTGGCAAAAATTTGCTTGTCACATCATTTACTGGTCGGATATTTTTAAACAACCTAAATTAACATAAATCACAGAGTGGCTGGTAAATTATGGTTTATCTGTCATTTGTAGCATGATGCATGTGATAAGAATGAGGGAACCTTCCCTGTACTGATTTGGACAGCTCTGAGGATGTACAGTTGAATACAAAACAAAAAGCCAATTGCTATATTCTTTGTCTTACAGGGAAAAAAATAAAAGAAAACATAGCATGTACTTTTGCCAGGTTCTCTGAAGGATTGTCTCGCAACCAACAGCAGTAGTTTCCCTTCTAGGCAGACAAGGGAAGGGACATAAAGAACAGGAATAGAGATTATATCTTTACATATTTCTTAATATTTGAAACATGTTGCTAAATTTCATTTTAAAAAGCAATTTTTAGGAATTAAAACATTCTAGAATAGTCCTGAGATTTATACAGCTACAATAAGATCTCTAGCTGGGGGTATCAAGAAAGACTTACACTGACTTAAGTTTGCCTGGCCGCGCTCCAGAAAGGCATAGAGCTGAAGAATGAGCTGTGGGCAGCCTTCCAGGTAGGTCTCAAACAGCCTGAGCATGCTCAAGTCGGTGGCTGCGTCTATAGCCTCTTTGTGAGGATCCATTTGTCCCTCCATAAAACTCCTCGTTCTGCTGCTGTGTTTGAAAACCACATGGTAACCCTTTCTCAAGGCAAACCAATACCTATAAAGTAAACACGAGCATTTCTCCTCAGTCATATACTTTTAGACATTACATTCATTTTAAAAAACATATAAAAGATAGAATTATGCATATGTATGAGATACAGATGTTTCAAAACAGATACATGTTCAGTGTTTAAATCAAGTTAAACATGTCTATCGCTTCAAATATTTATTACTTCTTTATAGTGAAAAATACACAAAAATCCTTCTAGCTTTGTGAAATATACATACAATATCATTATCTATAGGCATCCTACCATGCAACAGATCTTCCTTTTTATCTCTTACTATTATTTAGCACCTACTGATCAACTCTCTGCACTTACACATTTTTATGATGTGTATATTTATGTACATATTGAAGCAATATATAAGTACAGAATTTTCCACAAATAATCCATTCACAGGCTTCACTGAGATTCAGACCTCATGAAATTTTAACACCTGAGTGATGTGTGTATTAAGCACAGATGATCATACCTCAATTTTTACAATAATCATGAAATAGTTAGGAGCTCTTCTAATTTTTCAGTTGAGAAAGCTAAGGCTGTAAAGGGTAAAATGATTACTGATATTTATACAAAAATAATGGGATGACCAAAAGTCCAAATCCAGATTCTGTGATCCTTAACTACTGCATTCCAAAGGACAAGCTATAATTTAATGTTGTGGTGCTTTGAGTGTAATTGGCCCCATAATCTCATAGGAAGTGGCAATATTAGGAGGTGTGTGTGGCTTTGTTGGAGTGAGTATGGCCTTGTTGGAGGAAGTGTGTCACTGTGGGGTCAGATTTGAGGTTTCCTATGTTCAGGATACCACCCAGTGTCTCTGTCGACTTCCTGTTGCCTGCCAGATGGAGCACTCTCAGCTACTCTAGCACCATGTCGGCCTGCAGGCCACCATGCTCCCCACGATGATGATAATGGACTGAACCTCTGAAACTGTAAGTGAGCCACCCCAATTAAATGTTTTCTTTATAAGAGTTGCTGTGGTCATGGTGTCTCTTCACAACAATAAAAACCCTAATTAAGACAAGTGTTTATCAATTTATCTTAACTACAACACAAAACATTTCCCTACAGAATGTGAAGGCCAAAGAGGACTTTGAATCTTTTCCATTTAGTTTAGTAAATCATTAATGCCAACGAGGGGTCTATACGCATTTTTATAGCAGAAATACAAAAGAAAAACAAAACAACAAAACACTTCAACAACTCTTAAAGCACCCCTGCTCAGGCCCTTCTCCTGAAAGAATTCTTAAACAAATACTAACTACCAACCTACAGATAAAATTAATAATAAAAAAAAAGTATTTAGAAGCAATCTAAGACTAGGAGAAAGGCAACCAAGACACTATTTCAAAACTTATCAGAATTCCTTATCCACAGTCAGTTTCTTCACACATATAATAATAGACAAAAAGACAGACAGAGATAGAGATATATAGATATAGATAAATACATAGAGATAGAGATATGAATATAGATTTAGATATAGATTATCTGTATCTAGATATATTCACCATGCTGTTTAAACTAAAACCATGGAAAATTCACAGACCCTGCAAGAGTTCTTCCCAAATTTCCTAGATTCTAAAGTCAAATATATCCAGACTCTAAACAGTTCGTACCACTTATGATATGACTCCATCCCCAAGTTAATCAGACAACCCCTGACCTGAATTATCTCATTAGCTCCATAACAGTTCTTCCTGATTCTATTCTTTTTTTTTTCCAGGACAGGATTTCTCTGTGTTGTTTTGGTGCTTGTTCTGGATCTCGCTCTGTAGACCAGGCTGGCCTCAAACTCACAGAAATCCACATAGCTCTGCCTCCCAAGTGCTGGGATAAAGGCGTGCACCACCATAGCCTGGCTCTGATTCTATTCTTTAGGGGAGGGTTGCCACAGCATATAAGTGGAGTTCAGAGAACGGCTTTTGGGAGTAGGTTCACTCCTTCCACCATATGTGTGCCAAGGATCAATCTCAAGTTATCCAGCTTGGCAGCAAGCACCTTTACCTTCTGAGCCATCTTGTCCACCCTGGTTCTATTCTTGTTCCTCATCTAATCTATTCTCTTCACAACATCTAGACTGAACCTTTTAAATATAATTCATATGTCACTCCTCTAGCAAAATGTTCTAATGATTTCCATCAGATTTACAAGCCCAAATTCTTACCATATCTTCGAAGGTTCTCCATGACCCGCCTCCACACATACTACCATCACTGTCTTTCCATTTTTCTCCCCAACTCCAGTGTGCCTTCTTGCTACTTTTCACAACTTAAAGGCCTCTGTCTTCACTACTAAATCTACCTAGAACTTTTCTAAACCCAATATGTTTTCATAGTTGGCTCCTTCACTTTATTTAAGTTTCTACTTGGTTGTCACGTCTATGAATTATATTCAGTATGGGCTAGATGCCAGGGTAAAGAAAAATGTCAGCAATAATGACAACTGCATGGTCTCTGTCCTCAATGACCTTACAATTCAATAGGCATATCAAGAACATACTACGAGCTGCAATATAAGGCAGAAGAAATAAATAATTATTAGAAATATAAATACCACACCATGAAAGTATAGCATAGAACATTGCCTGGGCCTAATTTATAATGGAAAGCTTCACTTGAGTCTGTTCTGGGTGTCTAGCACAATAGGAAATATCTGGTTCCTATTTCTGAAGTGGTTTATAAACTAGTAGGTTAAATACTATTTAAAAACACAAAAATTGCTTAAGTATTATCAATTACACATAGAAAGCCTAATTAGCACAGGCAGCAAAAATTGGTAGAGGAAGAAAATGTCAGTGTTAAGAGTAGAAACTCAGCCAAATGTGGTAGTATGTACATGTAGACATGGTATGTGTATACACATACAGGAGGATCACTTGAGCCCAGGGTGACAGTGAGACCACATCTGTATCTATAGATAGATAGGTAGATAGATAGATGACAGATAGATGATAGATGATAGAAGATAGATAGATAGATAGATAGATAGATAGATGATAGATAGATAGATAGATGATAGATAGATAGATGACAGATAGATGATAGATTGATAGATGATAGATAGATAGATAGATAGATAGATAGATAGATGACAGATAGATAGATAGATAGATAGATAGATAGATAGATAGATAGATAATAAACAGACAGATGTTTTCATGGTTAGCCCTAATTGTCTATTTGACAGAATCTAGACTCACCTGGGAGAGGGGCATCCAGGTGTGCCTATGGGGGATTATCTTGATTTGGTTAATTGGTGTAGAAAGATCCATCTTACCTGTGGTCAGGGATATTCCCCGAGCAAGGGATGCTGGCCTCTTTAAAATGAAGAGCTTAACACTAGCATGCATTCACTTCCTGTTCTTTGCTTTGACCAGCTATTTGAGATTCCAGCTTCCTTGACTTCCCCACAATGGTAGATTACACCTTGAATTGTGGGTCAAAATAAACCCTTTCTCTCTTAGGTTGATTTTGTTGGAGTAGGGAAAACTGAGAGAGGCAAAAACTCTTAACAATATCAAAATGGCTTGATCCAAATCCAGATTCTGCCCGTCTCTAACCTCTCTTTGCTCAGTTTCCAAAACTGAAAACTGGAGTTCTTCATCTTCCTTCTGCTCAGTGAGCTGGGCTCCACATGAACTACCATATGAAAGATGCCCACCTGGACCATGTCAAGTGCTGTGTAAGGCCCTGGGAAACAAGGTGGACAAGCTGTTTACACTTCTAGGGACAGGAGAAGGAGTTGTGCTTAATAGTGTAATGAGTCATGGAAATTTTATATAAATCTTTGTTTGAGGTTAATTTCATAGAAAGGAAGATTTGAGTATAATTTCCTGATTGGTAGAACATTGTTTCAGTTTATGGAACAAATAGTCAATAAGCCCAAGAGAAAGAGAGTGCTTTCTTGGCATAATTTATCCTCATATATTCTTTCATTTGAGAAAAAAATAATTATCAGGTCTTATTTTCCAGTAATGAATTAGTGTTATCAGGTAAACTTTCATAGTGACAATAAATGACTTCTGGGAAACACACACATACCAGCGAGAAAGAGAAACAAGAAAAACAACCCAAATCAGGAAGGAACCAAAGGGAGTTGTTTGAACTGCGCTGCATGGTTACTTGGGTTTTCCTCTGAATGCACCCACAGTCCAAATGATACGAAGTAGATACAGCTCAGGACTAGTCAAAATATCCCGATGAGAAGCCTGAGTGAAGCCTACAGAGACTTGGAAATTCAGGGTGTCCCAGAAAAGGAAGCCATGGGAAAAGAACCCCAAATGTACGCTGTTCCTCTGCACACATGGTGAGACTCACTCTCCTCACACCTGTGCCTGTGTCTGCACACATGGTGAGACTCACTCTCCTCACACCTGTGTCTGCACACATGGTGAGACTCACTCTCCTCACACCTGTGTCTGTGTCTGCACACATGGTGAGACTCACTCTCCTCACACCTGTGTCTGTGCCTGCACACATGGTGAGACTCATTCTCCTCACGCCTGTGTCTGTGTGTGCACACATGGTGAGACTCACTCTCCTCACACCTGTGTCTGTGTCTGCACACATGGTGAGACTCACTCTCCTCACACCTGTGTCTGTGCCTGCACACATGGTGAGACTCACTCTCCTCACACCTGTGTCTGTGTGTGCACACATGGTGAGACTCACTCTCCTCACACCTGTGTCTGTGCCTGCACACATGGTGGGACTCACTCTCCTCACACCTGTGTCTGTGTGTGCACACATGGTGAGACTCACTCTCCTCACACCTGTGTCTGCACACATGGTGAGACTCACTCTCCTCACACCTGTGTCTGTGTGTGCACACATGGTGGGACTCACTCTCCTCACACCTGTGTCTGTGCCTGCACACATGGTGGGACTCACTCTCCTCACACCTGTGTCTGTGCCTGCACACATGGTGGGACTCACTCTCCTCATGCCTGTGTCTGTGTGTGCACACATGGTGGGACTCACTCTCCACACGCCTATTCCTGTTTCTCTGCACACATGGGGTAAGACTTCCAGAAACAGGAGAAAACAAGTGAAGGGAACCCCTAGAGATTTCACCAGCTAGCTACATCAGGGAAGAGCTAGAATTTGACTCTCACCAAATTAGAAGTGACAGGCAAATATCTGAGAAATTCCCTAAGTCCCAGAAAATGTCAAATGTAGAAGCATAAAGTATATCTCAAAACTAAGAGATTTTACCATAGGGGAACAGCAAAAGAGACTTGCCCAATGTAATCCTCAGCCAAGCTCCTGTAAAATATCAGAGGAATTTGCCTGTAATTTGGCTGTTGCTTTGAAAGAAACCAATGTCTTTACAAGGTATCGGTCACCTTGTAACAGTCACAGCACAATGGAAACGTTCCTTGACATACAGCCAACGAGGAAATGTCACTCAAATCAAAGAGGGAAAGCAGTTCCAGAAACATCAGTGAAGAAAAAATGCAGCCACACATGACACTCATGTTGAGATCAGCAAACAAAAACTAAAGTAAGCCTGAGAACTATGTCGATATAATATCTATGATGATATTATGGGTGAAAGGTTGGAAATGTAAAGAACAGACATGTAAACTAGAATAAAGTATTTAATTGAACTCTTATACAAGTAAAATACACAAAATCAAAATTAACTGGATGGAATTAACAGCAAATTTAGCCAAAACCAAACAGATCATTGAACTAAAGATGGGTGCTATAGCTTGAATATTTGTGTTTCCCAAAATTCATATATTGAAAACTAATTTCCATGTGATGTATGGTGGGAGGGGTGTTCAGAGATAACTCAATGATGGGATTAGTGCCCTATAAATAAGACCCCAAAGAGTGTCTTACCCTCTCATCAACTAGACAACTAGAAGGCAGCTCCTAAGAATGATAAAGCAGGACCTATGTGGTAGTTTGAATAAGAATGGCTCCCATAGGTTCATATCTTTAAATGGTTAGGGAGTGGCACTATTGGAAAGGATTAGGAGGTGTGACCTTGTTGGAGGAAGTGTGTCACTGGGGTTGGGCTCGGAAGTTTCAAAACCCCAGGCGGGCCCAATGGCTCTCTTCCCACTGCCTGTGGATCCAGATATAGAACTCTCAGCTCCTTCGCTAACACCATGTTGGCCTGTGTGCCACTATGCTTCCTGCCATGATGATAATGGACCAAACCTCTGAACTGTAAGCCAGCCCTAGATAAGGCTTTCCTTTATAAGAATTGCTGTGGTCATGGTGTCTCTTCATAGCATCACAACAGTGACCAAGACAACCTCACTAGACCTTAACCTGCAAGGACCTTAGTCTTAGAATCCACAGCCTCTAGACCTTAACCTGCCAGGACCTAGTCTTAGAATCCACAGCCTCTAGACCTTAACCTGCCAGGACCTTAGTCTTAGAATCCACAGCCTCTAGAACTGTAAGATATGAATTACTTTCACTTAAAAGCCACCTAGTCTGTTACCACAGACCGTTTTAAATGTTATAGGAGCCTCACCAGACTAAGGTAATAGCTCAATAGAAATCAAAGGAAAGCATGCAGAAAGCCAGGGTGGGGGGGCACCTATGAGATGAACTTGAAAACACCGTGTAGAATTTAAATCCCCGAAGAAAAGGAGACTAAGCCAGGAAAGTCGATTTGACAAAACAGTGGTGAAAATATGTTTCCTCATCATTAAAACAGATCCAAGAAATGTAATGAACCCAGACAGAAATAATATAAATAAAGCCACACAGGGCTACATCATTCTTAAATGCTCAGAGTTCAGTATATATAGAAAAGACATCTTCTACACAGGAAAACAATGAAAATGTTAGCTGATTTCTCACCAGAAATAAGGTAAGCCAGAACACCATATCAGTAATTATACTAGAAATAGGTTCATCACCCCACCTTAAAGAGGCTGTCAGATTTGATTTTAAAAGGGGGGGGGGGCAGGGCAGGAAAAAGAGCTCAAAGATTAAAAGCACTGGCAGTTCGTCCAGAGGACCCAGATTCAATTCTCAGCACCCACATGACAATTCACAGGCATCTGTAACTCTAGTTCCAGGGGATCCAACACCTTCTTCTGGCCTCTGCAGGTACAGTGTGCATGTAGAACATAGACATAATGTAGGCGAAAATACCCATACACATAAAATAAAAATAAATAATTTTTTTTTAAGAAAAAGATGCAAATTTATGTGACTAGCAAAATACTCACACATAAAACACAAATAGTTTCAAAGGAAATCACACAAGAAAAGTTGGCTGTACTGACATCCCAGACAAAAATAGACTGGGGGAGGATTAACAAGGATAAGGAGGGAGTGTGATAAGACATAAAAATCAACTCAGGAAGGCCGGGCTGTGGTGGCACACGCCTTTAATCCCAGCACTCGGGAGGCAGAGCCAGGCGGATCTCTGTGAGTTCAAGGCCAGCCCAGGCTACCAAGTGAGTTCCAGGAAAGGCGCAAAGCTACACAGAGAAACCCTGTCTCGAAAAACCAAAAAAAAAATCAACTCATGATAGCATAACACAGCCAGTGGTGGTGCATGCCTTTAATCCCAGCATGTGGGAGACAGAGGCAGGTGGATCTCTGTGAGTTGGAGGCCAGCCTAGTCTACAGAGTGAGTTCCAGGACAGCCAAGGCTACACAGAGAAATCCTGTCTCCAAGTCTCAAAAAAAAAAAAAAAAGGTGGCAAGATAGCATAACACTCCTAAATCTGTATAACATAAAAAAAACATACCATATTTAGAAGCAATAGGCATATATACTTAATAAATAATTCATAGAAACTTTCCTTATCCTCCATCTACCAGCTCAAACACTATTTGTTCTTATTTTTTAAAGAAATGATCCTACAGTTGAGGAAATCCCAAGTTTTCAATACTGGACAAACCTGTGGATTTAAGGAACTGCTCTAACTTTGGCTTACATCTTACTCCTTGTCTCAGGAGTCTTCCACTTCCTAGACTAAGGAATTATAAAAATAAAGATTAACAAATGAAGGGGCATTTGTTACCTGTCTTTCGCTAACAGCCAACATAATTCAGTGGTTTTTCTTTCTCTGCTTCATTTAGTTGTTTGCACAGAAAACACATTGACATAATTTTTTAAAGCCATATTGTGACTAATCTCCATCCCATTCCTATGATCCTACCTCTTGATCTCCATGACCACAATTCATTATTATTTGTTTCATGGGGACCTTCTCAACTTTCTTTGTGTGCATAAAGCAGACATGAACATAGATACCTTTCATGAGTTTTGTCAATTTACTCAGCTATAAAGAATGAAATTGTCCATTTGCAAGAAAATAGATGGAATTGGAGACCATAATGTAAGCAAAAGAAACCAAACTCAAGAAATGAAAATGTCATATTTTGTCTAATACATCGAATCCTAGATATATATGACATGCAGACAAAGGGGAACAAGGGGTCAAAGGTGAAAAGGATGGAAAGACAAAAGATGTAAAAGTTGGGGGAAGACAAATATCACAAGTGTTCTCCAATACATGGAAAGTCGAAACATGAAAGTCATGAAAAAAGAAATAAGTCTACTTGGGTGGGAGAAGCCTAGGAGGAAGAGGGACAAGAGGGGTAACAGAAGGACGAATGAATGTGAGCAAAGTACACATACAATGTATGAAACATATTGCATTACATGCTAATGGAAAAGAGTAAAATACATACAAATACATAAAATACATAAAAATACACCTCCCAAAGTGTAACCATTACATCTTTTGACCTAGTAGAACTATGTAACCCTTTTTTTTTTTTTTTTTTTTTTTTTTTTGAGACATAGTCTCTCTGTGTAGTTTTGGAGCCTGTCCTGGAACTCGCTTTGTAGACCAGCCTGGCCTCGAACTCACAGAGATCCACCTGGCTCTGCCTCAGAGTGCTGGGATTAAAGGCATGCGCCACCACTGCCTGGCTAACTATGTAACTCTTATTAGTCATATGTGTGACACATTAAGCCTTATTTACTATAGATCTATTTGCATACCAGCACTAACCTCTACTCCATTCCTTTTCATCTAACTGAAAATGTGCACTTCCAGAACTGACTAGAATACTGTCTTTTCAGCTCCCCTAAAGCCAAAAAATTTCTCTTTCATTGCACATTTTGTCTCTCTTAAACACAGTGAAATGCCTATTAAATGAAAATACTGTATTAATGAATCTGGAAAATTCCGGCAGTACAGCAATAACTCCCACAAACAGCAATAGCAAAGAGCAAGTTACCTTTGTGCTATTTTCAAATAAAGAACCTTTGTACTTTTGCTCATGACTACTCAGTCACAAAAATGGTCATGTCTGTCTGGATTAAAGGATAACAGTGTTGGTTAGAGTCTCCCCAGGCTCACACTCAGTCCTGTAGCAGCCAGCCTGTGGGAGCTCCTCCTCCCAGCCCAACTCCATTCAATGCCAACTCCACCTCTTGGTGCTGACTCAGGATGACTCTACCCTTTCATCCCAGTCTCTCCAGACTTATCCTGCCTGCAAGAGCCCCTCCTCCCCCATACTCCTTTCCCTAGGAACTCCCTCTTGGTGTTGACCCAATCACCCCCTTCCCCAGCTCTTTCCTACAGCCCCTCCCCTCTCATTTCATTTCTGTCACCCACCAACTTGCCAAAGCACTCTCTACCAGGAACCAGACAGTTAACACATTTGCCTAGGATCCAGAGAAAGCAATAGCAACCAAAGAACGGAACACCCAACCAACAATAACAAGACCAGATACCAACATCAAGAAACACTTCAAACATCATAACTCAAAATGCCTAGACCTGAATGCAAAAGCACAAATATGAATGGCCAAAACAAGATGCTCCACCAGAAAACAGTAACCTTATTACAGCAGGCCTGAAGTTCTGTGGAAACACAGAGTTGAATAAAAAATGAAATCACTTCAAAACATGAGAGTAGAATTTAACAAAGAAATAGAATCACTAAAGAAAACCAAACTGAAATAAAACAAATGAAAAATTTAGGATTTCAAACAAAAACTCAGAGGTAAGCTTACCAACTGTGGTGGTTTGAACAGGAATGGCCCCCATAGGCGCATGCATATATTTGAATGTTTGGTCATTAAGGAATGGCTCTACTTGAGGGGATTAGGAGGTGTGGCCTCCTAGTTGGAGGAAGTGCGTCACTGAGTTTCAAAAGCCCAAGCCAGTCCCCATGTTCTTTCTCTCTTCCTCCTGCCTTCGGATCTAGATGTAGAAATCTCAGCTACCATTTCTGCCTGAGTGCTGCCATGCTCCTCACCATGAAGATAATGGACGAAACCGCAGAAACTGTAAGCCAGCCCCAATTAAATGCTTTCCATTATAAGAGTTGTCATGGTCATGGTGTCTTCACAGCAATGAAACACTGGATTAGACACCAACAGAGTACAAAACATGAAGGAGAAAATCTTGGCTGTTGAAGATAAGTTAGAGGATATCAAGAGCTCAGTCAAAGAAAATGATAAATCTAAGAAAAATGCAGGTTCAACATTCAGGAAATCTGGGACACTATGAAATAACCAACTCTATGAATAAAAGGGATAGAGTAAGGAGAAGAAACTCAGGTCAAAAGAAAATACTTTTAACAAAATCATAAAAGAAAATTTCTCTGACCTAAAGAAGATACCTAGTAGCTTTATATAAGAAGTATATAAAAATACCAATTAAACGGGACCAGAAAAGAAATTTCCCATATCACACAATAATCAAAACACTAAATGGATAGAACAGCAACAACAAATAGGGATATTAAAAGCTGCTGTTAGGGTCCAAGAATCCACAAAAAAACAGGTTTGAGCAAGCCAAACTATTCAGAAAAACTGATAGGGAGGCAGCAGGGGTCAGGCTCCAAACAATGTCCCCAAGCCAAGGGCAGCAGCCAGTTTTAAAGGGAAAAACCACAAAAAGGCAGTTCCTGAGTCCCATCCAATCATAATGCAATGTGGAGAGAAGCAGTTGGGGACTTTCCTTAGTGGTACACTTCCAGTCTATCAGGGAGTTATGTGGTTTGGCACCCCAGATTCAGCTCTGGGCCAACCACCCAGAGGAGGATTGAATGTTAGTGTTTGGCCTTATTCTAGGCACCTGCTCAAGGGGGTTGGAGGTTGTAGTCCAGTCTCATGAACTGGGTAACAGCTTAGAGTAGAACAAACTGGAACAAAATGGAGTTCTTGCTGTTAACAAAAAGCTAACACTACAAGGGAAAAAGAACAAATAACATATAAAGGCAGACCTATTAGAATAATACCCAACTTCTCAATGGAAACTCTAAAAGCCAGAAGGGCTGTAAAAATGTTCCACAAATTCTCAGAGACCTCAGATGCTAGCTGAGACTACTATACCCAGCAAAACTATCACAACTGACAAAGAAAGAAAAACATTCCACAATGAAACCAAATTTAAGCAGTATCTATCTACCAATCCAGCTCTATAGACAACACTAAAAAGAACCTCAGTCTGAAGAGGATAACAACACCCAAGAAGACAGAATTGATAAATGCCAGGATAGAATAAAAACAGGGAGAAAAAACGTACACCATAACAACAAAATAAATACTATTCATTCATAGTACCCAATATTAATGGTCTCAATTCCCCCAAACAAAAGACATGGATTAGCAGATTGGATTATAAAACAGGATTTATCTTTCTGCTATATCCAAGAAATACACCTTAACATCACCTTGGGGGTTAAGGATGGACAAAGATATTCCAAGTAAGTAGACCCAAAAAGCAAGCAGGTGTAGCCATTTTAACAGTCAAAAACTAATCACAGGAGATAGAGAAAGACACTACATACTCATTAACAGAAAAATCTACCTAAAGGATAATGTGATTATAAATATGTACACACCAAACATGGGGCACCCAAGTTCATAGAAGAAACACTACTGCAGCTTAAATTACATACAGACCTGGATATGCTGATAGTGGGAGCCTTCCATACCCCACTCTTGCCAACCAAGAAGTCATCAAGACAAAATAGAAAAATGCTAAAGATAACTGACATCATAAATCAAATAAACCTAACAGATATTCAGAACATCTCACCCAAATACAAAAGAATATAACTTCTTTTCAGCACCTCATGGAACTTCTTCAAAATTGACCATATAACTTGGGCACAAAGCAAGTCTCAGCAGATATAAGAAACTTGAAATAACACTCTGAATCCTATCTGACCACCACAAGTTAAAACTGGATATCAACAATAGAAAGTATAAAAGAAATGGGTCAAGAGAGAAATGGGGATGAAAACAAACTTTTAAAATTGAATTAAAATGAAAAAACAGCATACCCAAGCCTATGTGACACAGGGAAGGCAGTTCTAATAAACAAGTCCATAGCTCTCAGAGTCTATACTAAAAAAATTAGAGAGATCTCATATTAGTAACTTAGCAACACACCTGGAATATCTAGAACAACAAGAATAAATAACACTCAAAAAGTATAGATGGCATGAACTATTCAAACTCAGGGAAAAAATCAATTAAATAAAAAACAAAATAAATAATACAAAGAATCAATGAAATGAAGGGTTGGCTCTTTGATAAAATCAATAAGATTGACAAACCCTTAGCCAAATTAACTAAAAGACTGAGAAAGAAGATCCAACTTAATAAAATTAGAGATGAAAATGGGTACATTACAACAGATACAGAAGAAATCCAGAGATTCATTATCGACATATTTTTAAAATATGTACTCCACCAAACCAGAAAACCAAAAAGAAATTGGTGAATTTCTTGATATATAGCCTAACAAAGTTAAATCAAGATCAAATAAGCAATTTAAACAGACCTGTAACCTCTAGTGGAACAGAAGCAGTAATTAAAAATCTCACAACTCCAAAAGGTCCGAGGCCAGATTGATTCAGTGCAGAATTCTACCAGACCTTCAAAGAATCATTAACTCCAACAGTCTTCCATTTATTGTACAAAGAAGAAACTGAAGGAATATTGCCTAATTCTTTCTATGAGGCCACTATTACTCTGACACAAAAATCACTCAAAGACCTAACCAAAAAATTATAGACCAATATCCCTTGTGGCATAGATGCAAAAATTGTCAATTTAAAAATAATCTAAACTGAATCCAAGAACACATCAAAAAGATTATACACCACTGGCTTCATCCCAGAAATGCAGGGATAGTTTAGCATACCTAAATCAATAAATAATCCACTACATAAACAGACTGCAAGGAAAAAATATATGGTTATATCATTAGATGCAGAAAAGGCCTTTGACAAAAATCCAACATCCCTCCATAATAAAAGTTCTGGAGAGACTAGGGATACAAAGGATATACAAGGAACATAAGAAATACGATTTACAGCAAGCCTACAGGCAACATCAATCTAAACGGAGAGAAACACAAAACATTTCCACTAAAATCAGGAATAAGACAAGGTTGTCCACTCTCTCCTTACCTATTCAAATAGTAACTGAAGTCTTAGCTAAAGCAATAAGACAATTGAAGGAGATCAAGGGGATACAAAATTGGAAAGGGCCGGGCAGTGGTGGCGCATGCCTTTAATCCCAGCACTCCGGAGGCAGAGCCAGGCGGATCTAGTCTGGGCCACCAAGTGAGTTCCAGGAAAAGGAAAGGCGCAAAGCTACACAGAGAAACCCTGGCTCGAAAAACCAAAAAAAAAAAAAAAATTGGAAAGGAAGAAGTCAAAGTATCTTTATCTACAGATTATATGATTTTATATATTTAAAAAAAACTAAAAGCTCCACCAGGAAATGTCTACAGCTGATAAACACTTTCAGCAAAGTAGCAGGATATAGAGTTAACGCAGAGAACTTAGTGGCCTTCCTCTATACAAATGACAAACTGAGAAAGAAATCAAAGAAGAAGTACATTTCATAGCCTCAGAAATATACACATCTTGGGATAACACTAATGAAACAAGTGAAAGACTTGTATAATAAAAACTTTAGGACATTGAAGAAAGAAATTGAAGATGATACCACAATATAGAAAGATCTTCCACATTCGTGGATTGGTAAGATTAATATTGTGAAAATGACCATTCTACCAAAATCATTCTACAGATTCAACACAATTGCCATCACAATTACAGTACAATTCTTAACAAAAATTAAACAATTTTCATCTTTATATAGGAATGCACAAAAAATAACTAAGACAATTTTGAATAATAAAATAATGTCTGGAGGTGTCACAATCCCAGATTTTAAGTTGTACTACAGAGCTATATGTAATAAAATAACATGGTATTGGGATAAAAACAGACATGTTGATCAATGGAATCAAACTGAAGACCTAAATATAAGTCCACACACCTATAGACACCATATTTTTTTTTTTACAAAGAATCCAAAAAGGCACATTGAAGGAAAGTAGCATCTTCAACAAATGGTGCTGGTCAACTGGATGGCTGCATGTAGAAGAATACAAATAGATCCATATTCATCACCCTGCACAAAACTCAACTCCAAATGGATCAAAGACCTAAACATAAGCCAGATACACTGGATCTGATAGATAAGAAAGTGGAAAATAGGCGTGAACTCATTTGCACAGGGCGATCTTTCTGAGCAGGGCACTGGCAGCACAGACATTAAGATCCACTACTAATAAGTGGGACCTCTTGAAGCTAAAAATCTCTGTACGGCAAATATTAGACACATCGTTCAGGCAAAGCGGAAGGCTGGCTATAGAAAGGGAAAGAGTCTTTACAAATTATACACCTGATAAAAGGTTAGTATCTAAAATATATAAAGAACTAAAAACCTAACCAGCAAGAAAACAAATAACCAAATTTTTAAATGAGGTACAGAATTAAACAAAAGATTAAACACAAATGGCTGAGAAACACTTAAAGACATGTTCAGTGTTCTTTAGTATCAAGTAAACATAAATTAAAAATACTTTGAGATTTCATTTTTTACCAGTCAATATGGCCAATATCAATAAAACAAATGAGAGCACATGCTGGTGAGGGTGTGGAGAATAGGAAACTCTCATCCATTGCTGGTGGGAGTGCAAACTTGTACACCCACTATGGAAAACAGTGTGGCAGTGCCTCAGGAAGTTGGGTGTAGATCTACCTAAAGATCCAGCTATACCATCTCATTCAAACCACTTGCAGAGGGTAATGGGACAGGGGAATGGGGAGAGTGATGACAGAGAAGGCCCTATTAACGAATCCAGAAAAGGTCTAAGAGTTCAGCAATGAGTCTGGTGGTGGCGCATGCCTTCGATCCCAGCACTCGAGAGGCAGAGGCAGGTGGATCTCTGAGTTCAAGGCCAGCCTGGTCTACAGAGTGAGTTCCAGGACAGCCAGGGTTCTACAAAGAGACCCTGTCTGGAGAAAAAAAAAGAGCTGTACATAAAAACTGATGGCAGGAAGCATGTGATATGTGCCCTACTTGCAAATGGGGAACCTTGCACATTTGACTATGTAAATTTAAAAACGGATAAAATAACAATGCTGGGGATAAACATTTGCACTCACCTTGTAAAAACTCCTCCTTGCAAGCAATGAAGTAGAAGAAAATAATGCTCGCTTTCTTGTCCTGCTTTCTTTAAATCATCCTTCAGCCATGAGTAGCTAAAACACTGGACTATGAGTGTTCCACAAAGCACGAAGCTTAATGTTAAAACACCAAACACATACTGTCCATCATGGAAATACCTAACAGATAGGAGGATGTCCGCAACCAAGTCAGTTACATAGATCATAATGCCGAAAACTGACATCGCAAAGTTGCATTTGGTGTATTTCATTATGAATGACTATGGCTCTTGGCTAGCTACTCTTTTTCAGATACAAAAATAGGTGGGGGGGGAAGTGCCAGAATGAATAATATTTTACCCTGTGACTTAGCACTGAATTTTAATTTCTACTCTTAGTATACTTAGAGAAAGGAATATGGTGATAGAGTTCAGGGACTGAGTGTGTATATAATATTCATGAAGTCCTATATCCAGTCCCTAATACCAAAAATAAATAAATAAATATTATGAATTGGAACACTAAACCAAAGTAAACAATTTTAACTTTCTTTTTAAAAAATCTCTAATCTAGATCCAGTGGTACACGAAGGCCTTGCCAGATCTTCTCTTCTACCGTGATCTTCATTACAGATAACGATGTCTAAAACAAAACGAAAACACGTTTCTAACTCTTAACAATAAAGCCTGGCCCATGATTTTATGATCCCATGTCGCTAAGTGTAGCATGAAATACACTTCTTATATTTAGAAAAGTCAAGTCTCAGGAATATAGTTACTAGTTGATAATGTCATCTCAAACTCAAGTACTTACCATTTAAAACTATGTCTTCTCACAAAAGTATTTATTATAGGACCATTTATATTGGCAAAAAAAAATGCAAGCTACCTAAATCACATGCCTGGCACAAAAACATACATGTATACCAATAGGTCAGACCACAGGAGCCAGAAGTAAGCCCACATAGCCGCAGCAGGGAAATCCTTCACAAGTGCCAAAAGATAGCCTTGTCAAGAAATGGTGCTGGGAGATCTAGATATCCACACCTAGAAGAATGAAATTAGATTCCTGTCTCTCACCTTGTACAAAAATCAATTCCAATAGATCAAAGACCTTAATGTAAGAGTTGACTTTGTAATTAATAGAACTTAGGAGGAAAAATCAAGCTACAGGCATAGGCAAGGACTTTCCGAAAAGGACTCCAAAGACTCAGGAAATAATAGCAAGAATTGACTACTAGGACAGAGTGAAACTAAAAAGTGTTTTCACAGAAAAGGAAGCATCTACTGGAGTGAAGATAAAGTCTGAAGAATGGCAGAAAAATCTTTGTCACTTATTAATACCTAGACTCTATTTAAAAAACTAGAAAAATTAAACATTAAAACAAATTATCTAACCAATGGGCAAATGAATTTAACTGATAGTTCTCAAAAAAAAGAATAAAACTAGTCAATAAACATATTCAAAATGTTCAACATCCATAGCCATTTTGGAAATGTTCATCAAAACTACCCTGACAGGGGCTAGAGAGAGAACTCAGCCAGTGTGAGCATTATTACTGCTCCAGCCGAGGGACTGAGTCTGGTTTCCAACACCCACCAGTTTCCAACACCCATATCAGGCAACTGACTACTGCTTGTTAACTTCGGTACCAGGGGATCTGACGTGTTCTCCTGGGCTCCAGGGCACTAACTCAGATATATGCAATCCTCACACACACACACACACTCACACATAAATAAAAATAAAGAATAAACATTGAGATTCCACCCCACTCAATCAGAATGTTAAATCATCAAGTATTCAAGCAACAAATAATACTGGTGAGAATGTAGCATGAAGAAACCTTCATATACTTTTAGGGTAGATATAAATATCTGTAGTCACTACAGAAATCAGAATGGAAGTTCCTCTTGTAGACATCAGCATAGATGTCTATCAACAAGTAAATGGATAAAGAAAATGTGGAATAACTATACATTAGAGTATTATTCAGTCATCTGCAAGAAAATGAGTGGAGTTGAAGATTATCGTGTTAAAGAAGCCTTGGAAAGGCAAACATTGCATGTTTTCTCTCATATGCAGAATCTAGACTTTTAAAAAGTACTCAAAATTTGGAAAGAGAAAAGGACAGTAGACGAGGTGAAGAGGGGAAAGGAAGTAATTATGGGGAAGTGCATTAGATTGACATGCATGATATACATGCATAAGAGTAACATAAGGGCTGGGCAGTGTTGGCGCACACCTTTAATCCCAGCACTCGGAAGGCAGAGGCAGGTGGATCTCTGAGTTTGAGGTCAGCCTGGGCTACAGAATGAAGGGCTATACAGAGAAGCCCTGTCTCAAAAAAACAAAACAGCAACAACAAAAACAATATTGTAAGGAAAGCCATTTCTTCATAATATAATAAAATAAGACCATTAAAAAAGTATCAAAATACACTTAACAACAGTACAATAGCTATGAAAATTCTCAATATGCATTTGAACCAGAAATTCATGCAGGGTTCCAGGCTAGGGTTACGCTTATAAATAGGCACAGAGAGATGTACTCTTTTATAATAGTAAAAACTGAAAACTACCTAAATGAGAAGCCTACTTCAATAAACTGTGATACATATTAATAGCCAAATGGTGCAATCTTTTTTTTTTTTAAGATTTATTTAATTATTATGTACACAGAAGAGGGCGCCAGATCTCATTACAGATGGTTGTGAGCCACCATGTGGGTGCTGGGAATTGAACTCAGGACCTCTGGAAGAACAGTCAGTGCTCTTAACCTCTGAGCCATCTCTCCAGCCCCAAATGGTGCAATCTTTAAGAATATTAAGTAAGTTCATTTTAGGTGATCTCAGAAGATCTCTAAAGCATACCTAGTGAACAAAATGAAAGATAAATGGTAATTATAGTTTTTAACTAAGGAACGAGAAGGGAAAGGAGCACGGGAAGAAAATACAGCTTCAGTCATTGACTTTATGCTTCTGTGTTGTTTGAATTTTGACAATATATACATGTACTTGCATGTTGTTTTAAGAGGAAAGCAACAGTAAATAACATGAGTAATCTGAGTTAATAAGAAAATGTTTATCCTACCTTTGAGCTAACACTCACTGAGCACAAGGTGACTGACATTGAGCTAAAAATAGTCCTTTTAACAAATGTAGGAGGTCGATACTATTATGATCCCTACTGTATTAATGTTCTGAATGCAGTTTAATAGCAAGACTTATCTGACTCATGCATTTTGTTTTGTTTTTCCTAATTATCAGTAGTTCACCAAACAAAACAAACAAACAAACAAATCCAGATATCTGTCTACTATACTTTGGCTCAGATTTAAGAATATTGTATTCTATGAACTGCAACATTCTTACAATATATATAAAGTCTAATGCTCTTATAGTAGCAATGACTTAATTATAGAAAACAAAGATTTTGAACATTTTCCTACCTTCATTCCCCAGCATGTAACTATCATTATTTGTGTCTCTTTGGATTTTGTTGTGTTCTAGTGTTTGATTATAAAAATTACTATTAGAGTTTCATTAAAAAAATAGATAAGTGACTTTTAACTTGGGACTAGGGCAAAAGTACTAAAATGTCACTAAACATATTTCTACCACTTTGTACTAAGTATCTATGAAAAGTGAGATTCTCAACACTGACAATTATAAAATATCTATCAACTCCAAAAACTTGAAGATGCTCTTTATCCTGCAGTGCAAATATTCAGCCAAGAGTGAATTCCACATGTAAAAAGAAACAAGCACATCCATCTTATCATTGTTGAAATTTTCTTTCATCTTTAATAAAGGATAAAATGATATGTCTGCTAAAAAATTATAATAAAACAAATTTTCTCTATAATTTAGTATCAGTAAATATTTGATCTGATATTGATTTTTGTTTGCCTAGATGTGTAAAGCTGCATAAAAATTTCATGGATCACAAATGGAAAAAGTTAAGCTTTGCTTTATTGAGTTGTCCTGCAGGCTAAAAGAGATAACCTACAGCGGAGTGGTGGTGGTGGTGGTGGTGGTGGTGGTGGTGGTGGTGGTGGTGGTG
>CABHPP010141525.1:0-30570 GCA_902168425.1 Peromyscus attwateri
ATCTTGGAGCGGCTCGGTAAGTGCTGGGAGCCCTCACCCCTTCCCGGGCCTGCGCCGCAGCCGGGAGCCGGCGTCCTCAGCCTGCCCGTTGTGCAGCTGCTTCGAGGAGGTGGGGGAAACGGGCGATCTGGGTGGAGGATCCTTTGTGTTGCCTCCTGGCTTGCTTAGGCATGCACCAAAGGCAGAGAAGCTGGAAACCCCGCCGGGGGCGCGATCCCGAGCTGGGAGCCCAGACCCGGGAGGCCGAGCCAGTGTCCCTGAGCCCGGGTGAACCGAGGCTGGACTCAGACCCCCGAGCCTGGCGCACGGGCCGCGCCGAGGAGCAAAAGGCGGAGCCCCGGATCGGTAGATCGCCCCGAGCACAGAGCTTCAGGGGCGGGAACTGGGCAGGAAGGGGGTGAGCCCGGAGGCGGGTGAGCTTGGAGGCCGGGTGGCGGGAGATGGCGGGAGGTGGCGGGCTCCTAGAGCCCTAGGCCGAGGCGTGGACCCAGGAGCAAAGGATGGATAAGGGAAATTCTGCCCTGGGGCCTGGAGACCAACCTGATGCTGACCTTGAGGCTAGCTCTAAAAGACCTAGCCTCCTACTGCACGAGTGTTTAGTCTCTACCTCTGGTTTTCTCGAGTTCCCTGTGTGATTTTGGTTCTTGCAGAGAGCTGATTTTAAGCATTGCTTTCCCAACTCTTGTTTCTCATCCCGAAGCCTTTCGTGAATACCCCAGCTCATTCCTTTGTTGGTCAGTCACTGTAGGAGCTGCGTTGACATCCCTTGGGTCATGCTCAGTTATTGTCACTTATTATTGATCTACTCTGAAGCCGGGCTTGAGCAGCTGGGTCTTTGCCCCTTTCTCAGTTGAGTCACCCAGGAAACGTCCTTTTCAGGCACCGCTCAGGGACCCCACTCCTTCCGCTGTTAGGCTGTTAGTCACAGAGCCCTGGCCCTTCTGCTGATAGTCTTTTCCCAATACATTTGCTTATGAATAGGAACTCCTCCTTAGGTTTCTGTTCTTAGTAAACAATCAAGGTTAAACCTTCCCGTTTCTTCCTTTGCATCAGGCATTTCCTGAAAGCAGATGTGTCATATCCTCTACTTTTGCTTGTTTCCCAACAAAACTGTGAGCAAACACCACCGTTTAGCATGGTGCTCCTCCTTACTGGTGTTTTGCACAAGAGAATGCTCATCCATTTGTTTGATTCCAGTAAAAACGATTCATTGAAATGTGGAGTCTGGCAACATTATGAGTGTGCAAAACAGCAGAAGGAGATCATGCTAAGCTGGGGGTTTGGCTAGCCACTGGGAAGCCACTTTCAATGTGTTCTGGTGGCCATGGCAAGAGCTTGAATCATCCCCTCTCACAACGCAGTGTTTATGCTTTGGCTTTGATTTGCTGTCCAGCAAAGTAAGACTATTGGAAAGTAAGACTGTTTTAGTGAGTGGACAGTTTATTGAAATGTAGCAATGGACCTGCTTGTTACAGAGTAACAAGTGAAATTACTGCACCTAATTAGATCAGATTGCTTTTGTCATTCTGAAGAAAGGTCTTGCCTCCTGCCGTCTTAAGAACCCTGTATCTTTATCTGATATAAGCAATTACTGTGCCACTCTGTTTCTCTTTCAAACCTAACAACACATCCACTTCATCACGCCCTTTCTAAAGTTACAACACAGTCCTTATTTTCTTCTAAGACCTTGCATTGGTTCTGGTCTTAGAGTTAGATAATACTTTAAGTTCTACACCAGTGATGGGACTTTTAAAGAAAGATGTGAAAATTCTTATACCCTTAAGTACTGTTATATATTCATTTAACAAATTAAAAAAAAGTATTGGAGAGGAAACTTTCCTCTCTGTGTCTGACCATCTGAAGCCAGGTCCCAAGGTGCTTACTAGCTCATTCATAAATCAGGCATAATCTATACAATCCACAGGGTTGCTGTAAAGATCAGATGAAATAATGTATGTACAATGTTTTGTTAAGTGTGAGGTTCTACATAATAGTTTTTGTTTGGGCACTTTTGTCCTTACCTTCAATGTTCCCTGTAGAGCTTCTTCATTCTGCTAAAAGTACAATAAAATTATCTAACGAGAACTGAACATGGGCTAGTGTCTACCCTGCTGCCATTTTTAAATACCAGTGAACATGGATAAAAGCTCTGTAAAAGGGTCTGCCTCTTCTACTACTTCAGACACTCAAGGTCCAGTGCAGCTTTTGCATATAGTTGATAGTCAGTAAATTATATAGTTATCTGTAATTTATACAGACACTTATAAAAGACATTCAGGACCTTCCATTCTGTATTTTATTTATTTCAACAAGAATGCTTTCAAGCCAGGTGGTGGTGGTGCATACCTTTAATCCCAGCACTCAGGCAGAGGCAGGCGGATCTCTGTGAGTTCGAGGCCAGCCTGGGCTACAGAGTGAGATCCAGGGAAGGTGCCAAAGCTACACAGAGAAACTCTGTCTCAAAAAACAAAACAACAACAACAAAAAAAGAGCATATGGGGTCTTAAGGTCTGCCAGGGCTTTGCTGTTTTCTTTTGTCCCTCCAAAAACTGTGGTCTGAAGGTTTCACTTGGGAGTGGACAAGACAGACCCTTTGCAGATAGTAAGTGCCTCATTCCTTTGGCACAAGGTCAGGTAGGTTCAGCATACCAGTCTGCTTCCCTTGTTGTGTGGCCCATACCAGAAACAAGAAAACAAGATCATGTATTTGTCCCTAAGTACAACTGAACTGTTCTCCGTATTTTCTTCCCCTTCCCAGCTTGCATCTTTTCACTTTCATTCTATTCTGAACAGTAAAAGATTGGCTTTATCAGGCTCGATGGCATCAGTCAGTTCAATGTGTCCCCAAAGGAGCTGAGACCAGGTGGGACAGATTTGAAAAACAAAACAAAAAGCCACTGGTGCACTACAGACGAAATCTTTTCTTAACCAGACTATTGTGAAACAGGTGCTCTTTCTGTTTCGTTTACTTAATACGAAAGTCCCAGTGCTTGTGAGGCTGTGTCCTCACTGACAGGTCGTCAATACAATCCCGACCTTTCTCAAATTGTTCTGCACTGATACAGGTAGACTTCCCAGAAGCCGCACTGCTACGGTGGCTTCCCCTTCCTATTGACAGGAAGGTAGGTAGACCTATAGAAAAAACATTTTCATGACTTTCATTGAATGACTGAATGCTTAACTAGATATTTTACATTTATAAATAAATTACTCAGTGGCATGAGAAACATCATAATCATTATTCCTATTTTCTTCATTGCGATAAGTGCACCACTATAGTTGACCTCCTGCATTTGTGGACTTTACCCACCCACAGGTAGGATTATCAGAGAATAGACATTGAATCTGTATTGAAATATACAGATTTTTTAATCATCCACTGATCAACACTGCATAAAAATTTTATGTTGTACTAGGTATCATTAGTAATGAGTAGTAGGGATGCTTAGCTTATCTGTAAAAAAAAAATGGGCCATTTTATACAAAGGATTTGGACTTGGATTTGCTATTTGAGGCAGGTTCTAGAACCATCATCCAGGAGTGCTGAGGAACAATGGTATGTTTGATTTCAGTTTTTAACCAGTTTCTGTCATGCCGTATATGTTTTAAATCTCACTTAATTAGAGCACTTGGGCTTAGGGGTTTTGGTTCCCTTGAAAATTAACTGTAGTTCTGTCACCCCTATATGGTGTTGAATGGTCCAGAGACTGTAGAGTGGAGTTTGCTACCTGGAGCTGGAGCTGTGACTCTGTCACTTAAAAAGTGATTGACTTTCTAAGTTCCATTTAACTCAGATCTAAAGTGGAACCATTATGCGTCGGTGTTATTGGGAAGCCCAGCTGGAAATACTTGAGCACTGCCCGGTCTGGCATGTGTGAACTGGAAGTAAGAGGAATGCTTAAGTCTTTACTCCTAATTTTGAACATTCGTATCAGAAATGAGGAGTGTTGATTCTGGTGTGTCATTATGAGATTTAGAAAACAGAGACCAGATTTGATGCCTCGACTCATGAGGTCTTCGTAGGTCAGCCACTGGAACAGCCCGATGAAAGAGGACAAATTTCTTCGATGAAGAACACCCCAAACTGAGTCTGGGGAGGTAGTTCAGAATGTGAAGTGCTTGTTACGCAGTCATGGGTACCCAAGTTCAGATCCCTAGCACCCACATGGAAACTGAGGGTGGTGAACTGTGGCTGTAATCCTACCGAAGACAGGCAGAGCCCAGGACCCACTGCCTTAGTCTAGCCAAAATAGAGAGCTCCAGGTTCAGTGAGAGAGTTTTGTCTCAAAAAAAATAAGGTGGTAGGTAATAGAGGAAAATACCAAAAGTCTACCTCTGGCCTCCCTGTGCACAGGTGTAGGCAAGCACACCCACACACTCATGCATATAACACACACATCTACCTCTAAATAAAAGTGGTTTGTACTAATGTAACATCTCATTTCAAATCCCTACCGCAAGCAAGCTTTCATCTACCTATTTTGTAATGGGTATTTATTTGTCTTGTTTCAAGTTGTTATTGACACGTTATACCTCACTGTCTAGTTTTTGATTTTAGAAATAACTTCTGTTCCTCTTCCTTAATTCCAAAGATTACTTGTTCTGTGTCCTCCACGGTTGCAAGGGGAAACTGCCAAACACCGTGTAATAGAAACAAGTTCCAATCTCTTGCTTCTTTAAGGCAAGCACAGCTTGGGGTGTTTAAATCTCCGGTTCAGATTAGTGACAGCAAACGTATGCCAACATTTCCAAACTTTTGAACAGATGATTGATGTTGCTTCAGTGATCAAGGGATCTGGGAACTAGAGAAAGAAGTCAATGGAAGCCCTAAATTCCAGAATGCCATGAGGCCAAAGGCATTGACCTATAGCTTGCTGGTAACCGTTACATGTTTTCTGAACGTTTCCAGTCATTTGAATCTAAACTAATCAGGGATCTTCAGCAAGTCACAAACAGTCGTGGTGAGTTGGCTGCTGAGCCAGAATGGATTGTTGTAAAACACTGTTTCTGTTCCCTACTTTAATAACCTAAGCTCCTGCTATCATCAGGGACAGTCTATACATCCCTGAAGAGATATTTTTTTTTTAATCCTTCAAAGATGAGATCACCATCCCTAGAATAATTTGTATCCAGCTGGGTATTAGCTAATGGAGATGAGGTAATGCTGAGCTCCTTCCCAAGAGTGTGGATTTGGTACCTCACGTGGAAAAAGCAGACGATGACAAATAGTGTGAATGTGCACATGCCTCATGCTAGAAGGATTTTGATTTTGTATGAGAAGTGTAGCAGTATATCAAGATGAGCTGATAACAGAGACAGTCTACAGTGTTCAAGTGCTAAGAATGAAAACCACTATATATTATGGTATTTGTTCCTGAGAAATCCTTATCAAATAGGAAGATAACATTTTAACTTCTGTCCTAAAAGATTTTTTTTTTCTTTCACTCACTCATTACTTTAGTAAAATAAATTCAGTTGTTTTATGGCTAATGCCAAGTGTTTATAGTTCCCTACATTAAGACTCATCTGTCTGAGGTTTTTTCTAATTTTCCATAATAGGGTATGTGAATAGGAAATGACTACTTAAAAGTCACCTAATATTTAGTTAAACTAACATTGGGGGGGTCAGCAAGATAGCTCATCAAGTAAGGTTCTGTGGTGATATATTGCTTGTAATCGAAGAAATAAAAGCTTGCCTGAAGATCAGAGGACAGAGCCAGCCACAGAGTTAGCCATAGTGGTCAGGCAGTGGTGGCACACACCTTTAATCCCAGCATGAGGAAGGTTGAGACAGGAAGTGATGTGGCTGAGCAGAGAAAGGAATGTAAGGCGGGAGGAGACAGTAACTCTCTCTTTCAGGCTGAGGAGTTGGTGAGGTAAGAGGTGGTGGCTGTGGCTTACTCTGCTTCTCTGACCTTTCAGCTTTCACCCTGATATCTGGCTCCAGGTTTTTATTAAAAGTCTATTTAGGATCCGTGCAACAAGATTTTTTCCTACGAAGCCTAACTACCTGAGTTTGTTCCCCAGCATCCACATGGTGTACACAAGAGAACCAGAAACAGCTCCCAAGGTTTGCTGGCCTCTGACCTCCTATACTCACATGCCCCAAAACACACACTAGATTAATTTTTAAATGCGGCTGATGTCTTACCTTGGCCGGGGCCGGGAAGCAAATGTTACAAAGTTCTGGAAGCTGGTTACTGTGAAGCGAAGGGAGAATAGTTTTATCCCACAGTTGGCATGAGACAAAAGGTTATTAAAACTCAGTTTTCCAGTCTGAGTGACTGTCCTATTTGCAGTTCTTGGAAAGAGACCTTTAGGACCATGATAGTTGGCGGGAACCAGTGAACACTTAGGGTTCTCAAGCTTACACTGAATTCTGAAGGGGGCAAGCTCACACAGAGGGCTAATTTGAGGCAGACCATGGGGACGCTGGCAGAAACTCAAATTCAGAAGCTGTCTAATCTTAGTTTCTAACAAAAGCAAAAAGAGGTTTGCTTTAATTTTTAGAATAATTAAGAGATATCATATATCTGTCTGGTCCACACAGACTCCTCATTATTAACATTCCTCCACCAGGGTAGTACATTTGTTAGAACTAATGAGCTTGGTTGACATCATTGTCCCCCAAAGTCTTACAGGTCACAGTACGGTTCATTCTTGGCACTGTCTGCTTTCAACTGGGGTAAGCATATGACACCTTGTATCCACTTCTGTATGACACCTTGTATCCACTTCTGTATGACAACTTGTATCCACTTCTGTATGACACCTTGTATCCACTTCTGTAGCACAGCAGGGACAGGTTTCTCTATCTTCAAACACCCTCCCTGCTCTTCCTCCTCCCCCATAACCCTGTGCAGCCATGATCTGCTTAGGCTCGCCACGTTTTCATCTTTTCCAGAAGGTTGTACAGTGGAAATGGCCCGGTCAGCCTTTTCAAAGCTGCTGCTTTGACTTAGCGATGATGTGTTACAGTCCACCGTGTCTTCCTGATGCGTGATGTGAGCATCTTTCCTCATGCTTATTTGAGAAGAGCTTCATCGCTCTCTCCCTGTTGAGTCCCCCTGTGTTGTTTTTTCTTTCTTTTTGTTTTTTGTTTTGTTTTTTTTAACTACACATTTCCCGTTGGTTGACCACTGGAAAGATTATGTTCTCCTGGGCCCAAATGTTTATTTAAACCATTTGTTTGTTTATCTATCTTCTGTCTAGACTTCTTAGTGGTGCTGTACTATTCTCTAGTTAATCAAAATAACTGCCCCTTGTTTCTCAACCACACATTGCTGAGTATTTTAGCTTGTGGTCTGCCCACTTCGAAGAGGCATAACTAGAGACAAGTTGATCTCTGTGATATTTCTAGGTCATGGAAATTTGAGAATTCTTAGTACCTACCACGTTTGTTGTCCATAAGAAACCAAAAGACCCAAACCGGGTAAAAAGGCACAGAGGAGCAACTGTTTTCTCAATAGGAGAGCATGCTTATTTTTTCACTCTTTTGGTTTGATGAGATTGTGCAGCCCGGCCTGGAGCTTGCTAGGTGAATCAGACTAACCTCAAACTCAGCAGTCCTCCAGCCTTGGACTCTTGAGTTTTGAGCTTATACATGTGTGCCACCGGGTTGGGGATTGAAACTGCCTAGCATAATCCTGGTGACACAGCCTGCTATGGTTGACCTTATTTTATAAAATAATATTTGATACTGTCTTCTAACATTGAAAGGTGTTAAGAAAAAGTTAGAAGATATGGAAGAGTATTACAAAGTAAGTAAGTGGTCAGCAATCCTACCACTCAGACAGATGCTGCTAATAAATAAGGTAAAATGTAAACAGAGATCATGCTGGGTTTCTTATTTATTTCACTTATAATGCTGGCATTTGTGTTGTTGATAAGGACTTCAAGAAAACTGTAAAGGGAGTTAGCAGCAGTAACTAGTATGGATTTACTATAACAGTTACTTCTCTGTACTTACACTCAGGGATTTGTTTTTGTTTGTCTTTTTGGTTTTTTCGAGACAGGGTTTCTCTGTGAAGCTCTGGCTGTCCTGGAACTATCTGTAGACCAGGCTGGCCTTGAACTCACAGAGATCCACCTGCCTCTACCTCCTGAGTGCTGGAACTAAAGGTGTGTGCCACCACCGCCCTGCTAACACTCTCAGTTTTTATGACTAATGCATATTCTTCTCTTTCCTTACTTCCTCCATTCCCCAGGGCATTTGTAGATATTCTGAGGAGAGTCAGTTTACTATATCAAACTTCACAGTTTTTATGAGCAAATGGGGAGAAACCCCCAAAATATCCTCAGGAGATCTTGTCAGTTTATGCCCCACCCAGTATGTATGAAAATGCCTCTTCCACACGCTTGCCAGCTTTGTGTCTGATCCCATTTTGGTATTACTTGGTAAAATTGAGAGGTACATCCACAAGAAACTAAAGACATTTGGAGTTTCTTGACTCACAGTTTATCTTCTAAATATAAAGGGAGTGGGTGCCAACCTGTGAGAAGTACCAAGTCCTTCTCGTCGCCTTCCCCGGCCTCTCTGTTATCTCCGGATACCTTGTACTGGAGCTGTGACTCTGTGGTAGAGAACTTACTTGTGCCTGAGGCCCTGGGTCGATCCGCAGTACCTGCCTAACAGATCAATACACTATTTTGCTTTCATTTTCTTTCCTGTGGATGTGCTTGCCCTCTTCTTACCTGAGGTAAAGTCCACATGTATGCTGGACATCTCATCGCATTCCTTCAGAAACCCCAGTGTTCCTCTGCTCTTGAATTATTAATTTCCCATTTCCCACAATGCCATTCTCTCCGACCTAAGAAGCATGGCTTAACCAAGAGGTATCCTCTGCCCCTCCCTCCTGTCCAGCTACTGTTCATTTCTCTCCTGTTCACAGCCAAGCAGGAAAGAACTTTTTGCTACTAACCCGGGAAGAGTTGCTTGTACGGTTGCTTTTCTCAACCCTGGACAACCATTGGTTCCTTTAAAGTGCAATTTTCAAAAAGTTAAATCTTGGCTGCTCAAACAGAAAATAAGCCCATGTCCAGAATTTTATTCACCTGCTAGCTAATGAGTGGAACCAGTAAGTCCAGTTGAAAAAATCGGAAGAACAAGCAAATGTAGAGCTGGCTGGGGCGAGAGCAATTTACTGGTGGTTATGAAACTAGTTACTTTCTATAAGGCAATAACTATAATTTAGAAGGATTGGTCTTTCTATCAAGTATAAATACGTTGTGTCAATACAAGACAAATGTATGCTTTGCTATGAAAAGAATCACTATGTAGCTGCTACTTTTTATGGCTTCATTTCCTACGAAGTTGGAAACTGGTCTAGCCAGTAGTGAGTTATGCAAAAGACTATGCCCTGGGGAATCCAATAATCTACGGAGTCCTCTGGGTAACACCCAACATCCCACTGAAATGGTATCCAGTCATTTCTTTGGCTTGGATGTTTGTCCTTGCAGCCCCCACTGTGGCCATGACATGTTCCGTAAAGCCAGTGGCCGTCTGCCCTCCTTGAAATAGGTCTTCTGGCAAGGTTGGAAAAGGTGAGCATCCCCGAAAGGCTTCTGGGAGTGCTGGCACACCACATCCACCCAGTTCACTTTGCTCTCGGCTCTTCTGCTGCGTCACTTCCTCTAATCAACTTCTAAATCGCGGGATGCCCAGACTTAACTGTCTGGATCTATCAACTGTTCGGCTCCAGTTCGGGCCTCCGTCATCTCCCTGGACTATTCCAGAAGGCGTCTCCCTGGCCCCTGTGCTTTAGCAGGCAGAGCGTGCAGTCCTCTTTGGCTTTAGCTATGGCAACGTTCTCGCCTCCTTTTTGGTCCTCAGACCTTGTGTGATCTTGCCTTCCTATCTCCCTGCCCCAGCACTAGTCAAACTGGTCTTACTGTACCTTGAGTAGAGCAAATTGTTCCCAGGCCTTGGATCTAGCTGACGTTTACCACCACCACCACCACCACCACCACCCCACCCCACCACCACCCCCGGGCAGGGGCAGCCTTCCTCTATGTCGTTCCGATCTCTATAATGCCACCTCGGAGGTGACTCCCTGACCACCCAGCTAAAGTAGCCTATACTTCCAGTTCTTTCCCTTTTTCATTTTCCTCATAGCCCCGACAGTGGCTGAAACCCTAGTTTCCATCTCTGATTCTTTCTTTCTAGAATTCAAGTTTCTTTTCTTTTTTTTTAAGATTTACTTATTATGTATAGTGTTCTGCTTGCATGTATCCCTGCAGGCCAGAAGGGGGCGCCATATCTCATTACAGATGGTTGTGAGCCACCATGTGGTTGCTGGGAATTGAACTCAGGACCTCTGGAAGAGGTCCTGGGCCATCTCTCCAGCCCGAATTCAAGTTTCTTGAAGGTAGAGTTGGCACAAAGTGTATGCTCTCTACATATTTGCCTGCTGACTAAAAGCATGGCACATCCCACTTGTGCTCACGTCCTCCTGTGGTTTTCTAGAAAGCCTACCAGAATAAAAAAATTGTAGAAAGCAAAGGAATGCAAACCACTGGCTTTTGAAGATGAACGAAGCACTGTCATCTCATGTGGTTAAACTGAAGGGGTCACTTCCTCTTCTCTGTATTCTTTCTCCACTGTTCCCAAAGGCACCCCAAGCTGGGGGGCGGGGCGGGCAGATAGTAGAACCTTAGCTTTGGGGACTTCTGTGAAGCTGTCCTGGTAGTTCTGATTTTAGCATAGGACTGAGGTTCAAAGTTGTATTTTGATTGAAATATTTGACCTAGATACTGGCCTTCTAGAGTCTGAAGATTCATTCAGGATTTTTAGCACTTGTTTATGTTTTATTTCTGTTTCTCTGTCTTCTTTATTTGGGGAGGTATACTACCATGGCTGTGTCTTTCCTTCTAGAGAACTCTAGAAGACGAGGAGCCGGCTTCCTTAGCATAGCAGATGAGGAGAGGTGCACACGTCTTGTATTTGTGGACAGAGTCACTTAGTATTAGAAGTCAAGTTTCTGAGTGGGAGACTCTGGAGGTTTGGAAGTCCCTGGGGCCCTCACCATTGTGACATAGTGTTATGTGACCTTAATATGTGATTAGTGTTTGGGTTTTGTTTTAGTTGTATTGAGCTAGAAGCCGAGTTCCAGTAAATAACTGATTTCATTGGGTGACCAAGGAAAGAAGGTGTTATCTGTTTTATAGGCAGGGGCACACAAAAGGGGAAAAAAAGAAAGACTGAGCTACTACCCACTCTGTTCTTGATATATAATTTACATTAAGGAAGAGCAAGCAAGGAGAAGGGATGTACACTGTGGTGCCATTGCAAAGGATCATGGTCCACACATCTGACTTACAGGGCCAATAGTAATGGAGACAAAACAAGAACTCCAGGAGAAATAAGCATAGCATTGCTAATATACTGCTCTGGCTCTAGAATGATTTGTTATGGGTAACATCTCTTTTTTTCTATATTCTAGTTAAGAAAAGTGACCATGGAGAACAACGAAACCTCAGCGGATTCCAAATCCATTAATAATTTTGAAGTGTGAGTATTTATTTCTTTTTATTTGTTGTTGTTTAAGGCACATTCTCCACCTACCCCAGGCTAACCTAGAGCTCTATAATCCAGGCTAGCTTCAAACGTGTGATGGCTTCTGACCTCTGTTTCACCACGCCTGGTGAAATGGGTATAAATGGAATTCTGTGTAGTCAAAGGAAGATGTGTTTGTGGAACACATCCCTCTTTGAGGAATAGAGAAGCAGAGGGGAAGGGCTTTTAAGCCAGAGAGCACGCTGCCTCCCGCCTCCGGCAGCTGTGCGGCTCTGGGTAAACGCACTCCTCTGATCTCATCTTAACTGACCGGGAAAGACTTGAGAGCATGGAGGTTGTTTAGGTACTGTGTTAAGTGCCCTTCTATTCCCGGCTTTGGGATTCTCCGCTCTGTACTAAGGTATATCATGTCCCTTCGTAGTCAGTTGTCACATGCTGGCTGGTAAAGAGGGCGACAGAAGGTGGTGAAGAATCAGCATTAGGCAGTGGGAATTACAGTTCTGTGGTCGATTATAAGATTTGCATCCCTTATCCAAAATGACTAAAACCAGAAGTATTTTAGATTTCTGGACTCTCAGATTGGAACATATTCACATATATATAATGAAATGCATAGAGCTGGGACCTCAAGTGTGTGTGTGTGTGCAGGTGTGTGTGTGTGAAGGTGCGTGTGGACCACAGTGCACACGTGGAGGTCAGAGGCCAACTTTTCCTTGTTTCTGCTGCAAGTGCCCTAGGCTAAGCAGGCAAGCATCCACCTAGTCGCCTGTCTCCGCCTCCCATCATGCAGCAGGAATGCTGTGAACACAGGTGTGTGCCACCGCTTACAGCAACCTGTGACCCTTTAATACAGTTCCTCATGTGGTGGTGACCCCCATCATAACATTATTTTCGTTGCTACTTCATAACTGTAATTTTGCTACCGTTATGAATTGTAATGTAAATATTTGCTATGCAACCTCTGTGAAAGGGTCATTCCACACCCACCTCCCCAAAGGGTCTCGACCCATAGGTGGAGAACCACTGACTTCAAGCTTTTTCTGTGGTTCCCAGTCATTGAACTCAGGCTGTTAGGATTGCATAGAAAGCGCTATTACCTACTGAGTTGTCTCCCTGGCCTATATATACATTTTAAACCCGTGAATCTATTTCTGTTCATATAAGCTTTGTACACGCATCCCAAAGCTAACTTTACATGATAGTTTTATTGTGTCTATGTTTTGAAAGTGACCTGTCACATGGGGCTTGCTGTGACTTTTTCCACTTGTGGCATCATGTTGGCATTCAAAAACTTTCTAATTTCAGAGCATTCCTGAGTCTAGATTTTTGGAATAGGATGTACAGCCTGTTCCTATGTGACCTAATTTTCTCTGTAAAGTATGGCGCCCTTACCTCCAGCTGTGTATCATGGTTCTTTTTGTCTGACCTTGACCCCCTACTTTTAATAGCTTCATTATTTTTAGGATTGTGTAAAATATAAGATACTCTTAAGGCTGGGTGTGCATCCTTATCAGTGTTGCTTGACTGTGCCTAGACATAGTGCTTCTAGAATCTTCCTGGATCACGGGTCAGGTTTGTGCCCAGTCTGTCACATTGGTTGGAGCACAGCTGCACCTTTATGAGCATATTGTCCTGGGTTAGTTTCACTTGGCCAAACTGAATCTCTGCTAGGACAGCCTGTGAGCCTAAGAGACTAATATCCAGCCTTTAAAATGGTCACCGGCCTCTGGTCTACCTAGCGAACATTTTTACATCAGTGACTTCCACACAAATATTTTCAAGAATTTATGATGGTTCGTCTATGTATTAATAAGCTATCCATTGGTTCAGCTCATGTTTAAGGACTGATTTTGCATGTGTGTGTGAAGGGGACAGAGGGGTCTTAGATAAGAGGACCACCCAGGGCCAACCTAGGCTACATATAGCAAGAAGATGGCCTCAAAAACAAAAATCTTTTTGGTTTTTCAAGACAGGGTTTCTCTGTGTAGTTTTGGTGCCTGTAGCTGAAGTTATCCTGTACCTGCCCGGCTCCCGTGGCCCTCAGACTCAAGCAAACACACAGAGACTTTTATTATTTATAAACTGTATGGCCTGGTGGCTCAGGCTTCTTGCTAGCTGTTCTTATATCTTAAATTAACCCATTTCTATTAATCTATACCGTGGCTCATGGCTTACCGGTACTTCACATCCTGCTCCCCGTGGCAGCGGCTGGCAGCGTCTCTCTGCCTCAGCCTTCCAATTCCCAGCATTCTCCTCCTCCTTGGCCTGCCTACACTGTCCTTCCTGCCTGGCTACTGGCCAATCAGCGTTTTATTTATCAACCAATCATAGCAACATATATTTACAGCATACAGGACATCCCACAGCAGGTGCCTGTCCTGGACCTCACTCTGTAGCCCAGGCTGGCCTTGAACTCACAGATCTGCCTGGCTCTGCCTCCAAGTGCTGGGATTAAAGGCATGCGCCACCACCACCCGGCTCAAAAACAAAATCTTTTAAAAAAAAATGTACTTTTATCACAAAGGATAAATTACTTTATCTAATGTTAGTTTTTTAAAGATGTACTTGGTAAAGTTTTAGTGGACTTTACAGGAAAACCTTCCACTGTGACTTCAGTGTAAGATCTGAACACCCTTCATCACATTACTTACTTAGCCTTCCTCATCAGTAAATGGGTTCTTGTGAATGTATTTATTTATGCTCTTCTTCCCCTCATGCTTGGGATCAAACCCACATGCTGTGGAATTTGAATGAGAGAAGGATATAACATGAAGTTGGGTACATTGATAGCCTTAAACCAATGTTAACTGTTCCTATGAGTCATAAAAACTGTAGTAAAAGAGTCATTTCTACCTTTGTAACTAACTGTCGCTTGATTTCCGTGCAGGAAGACCATCCATGGAAGCAAATCAATGGACTCAGGAATGTATTTGGACAATAGTTATAAAATGGATTACCCTGAAATGGGTGTGTGTGTAATAATTAATAATAAGAACTTTCATAAAACCACTGGTACGTATCTAATATAATTTTTTTAAACATTTCAAATATTTATGCCTTTTATACTGGATATAATATGAAAAGCAATATCAGTATCTTATGAGTCAGTAAACTGATACAGAAGAAAAAAAAAAAAAAACAACCCACAAAGTGGAGATGCGCTGGAACCTTACAGGTCCCACATGCAATATGAACTCTTCGTCCATGTTCAGAATCTCTGCCTCTCCTGTGACTGTGAAAGGTTGGATTCTGCTGCTACCCAACAAAGCCAATACCTTGAGAGGCTAAGTGATGTGTGGGAGCCCACAGAGATCCTAGTGAGATCTGAGCTTGCTTTACCCAGCAGGGCTGCATAAGGGGATAGATTGACTGTGTGCATGGTTACCTAGTATTTGGAAGGGTCTGCACTTGGCTGTGCTAGGGGGAGGTCTTTTGCTCCACCCCTTGGCATTCCTTTAAAAAGCCCTTTAGAAGAGACAGAAGGGGCCGGTGGATTAGGATCCGGGCCCTCCCGAGGCTATCCTGTGTTTCTATCTGTCTCTCTCTGCCCACTGTATCTATTTAAATCTCTTATCCCTCACTCCTCAAGAGTACCCTGGGAAAAAAGATGAGGGTGAGCCCCGCACAGTGATGGGAGAAGAACAGGTTTCATAAGCAACAAGCCAGCAGGGATGAAGATGAATGACCGGCACCTGAGGTCCTCTGCCCTGGGGCAGCAAAAAAGTGTCTCGAGCATCCTTTGCAGGGGCCCTTAACTTACAGCCTCAGGCAAGTGGGCGTGACCCTAAGGTCATTCCTTAGTCAGTTTTAGGATACAAATTCAGGCCTCTTATCTCAGGCTTGAGGTTGCTGAGCTAACCCCACCCTGTGCCGCATTTCCCATTGTGCAAGTCTGTGTGCCTGGCTTCAGGCAGAGTCTGCTTCTGTGTTTACAACTGTTATTTCATTGAGGCCTTTATCCCAGCCCGAGAATGCACGCACAGGAAAAGGAATGGTGTTTTATACTAATCCTGTGAGTAGTTGTTAAGATATAACTCGGGTTGTGCCATAGATCTCCCACACTCCAATGGAAGGCTGCACATCCAAGGGTATGTGGGCAGCAGAAAGTGGACTTGATGGTATTTGTTTTGTCTTGGTGTGTTGACACAGAGTTTCTCTGTAGTTTTAGTGCCTGTCCTGGAACTCACGCTATAAACCAGGCTAGCCTCGAACTCACAGAGATCCGCCTGCCTCTGCCTCCCGAGTGCTGGGATTAAAGGCGTGCGCCACCACCGCCCGGCCATTGATGGGTTTTTTAAACAAGAGGACACAAAGTTGGGTGGGAAGGGAGGGGTCATGGGCCTAAGAAGGAGTTGGGGGCACAGGGGTGAATATGACGAAAATACACTGTATGAAATTGTCAAAGAACTAATTGAGAAAACGAGAAAAAATAAAATTAAAGAAGAAGAAAAGGAGGAGAGGAAAAGCACAAGAAAATGGGGGTCGGTAGAGTGCTTGCTTGTCTTACGTGGAGACATAGTTCTATCCCCAGTTCCACATAAACCCTGGGTCATGGTACATTCCTATAATCCCATCACTGTCACTTTGGAGGAAGAAGTAGAAAGATGCCAGCCTGGGCTAATGGGACCCTGTCTCAGAGCAAACAAAAACCAACAAAACCAAACCTTACCTCAGCATCTTTACTTCTAGCAGTTAGTGCCCAGTGCGTGTGGCTGAGCTGTACTGATGATCTGCAGTCTTCATTGGTACCTCCTTGATGATCTGCAGTCTTCATTGGTACCTCCTTGATGGTCTGTGGTCCTCATTAGTACCTCCTTGGTACCTCCTTGATCTGTAGTCCTCATTGGTACCTCCTTGATGGTCTGCAGTCCTCATTAGTACCTCCTTGATGATCTGCAGTCTTCATTGGTACCTCCTTGATGATCTGCAGTCCTCACTGGTACCTCCTTGATATGGTCTGTGGTCCTCATTAGTACCTCCTTGGTACCTCCTTGATCTGCAGTCTTCATTGGTACCTCCTTGATGATCTGCAGTCCTCATTGGTACCTCCTTGATGGTCTGCAGTCCTCATTGGTACCTCCTTGATGATCTGCAGTCCTCATTGGTACCTCCTTGATGGTCTGCAGTCCTCATTGGTAGCTCCTTGATGATCTGTAGTCCTCATTGGTAGCTCCTTGATGATCTACAGTACTCATTAGTACATCCTTGATGATCTGTAGTCCTCATTGGTAGCTCCTTGATGATCTACAGTCCTCATTGGTAGCTCCTTAGTGATCTATGGTATTCATTAGTACATCCTTGATGATCTATAGTCCTCATTGGTACCTCCTTGATGGTCTGCAGTCCTCATTGGTAGCTCCTTAATCTGTAGTCCTCATTAGTACCTCCTTGATGGTCTTTAATCTTCATTGGTAGCTCCTTGATGATCTCCAGTCCTCATTGGTAGCTCCTTGATGATCTGCAGTCCTCATTGGTAGCTCCTTGATGATCTGCAGTCCTCATTGGTAGCTCCTTGATGATCTGTAGTCCTCATTAGTAGCTCCTTGGTGATCTGTAGTCCTCATTGGTACCCTCCTTAATACCAATAAGAGGTTCTCCTTCCCTTTTTCCTTCAGTCCTCTTCTTACATCATGTGGATGGATACCAGGGATCAAATTCAAGTTATCAGGTTTGGCAGCAGGTGTCCCTGAGCCAGCTGAAAGGTCCCCAACTTTATCAGTTGAACAAGTTTGCTTCCTTCCTTCTTTTAAAACCAAGCATCTCTCCTGCTAACCATGCATGTATGAAGGGCAGGTGTTTAGCTCATTTGTGTTCTGCGTCCCTCACGTGAACAAACAAAGCTAGTAATAAGCATCTTGTGATGGTTGGAATGACCAAATATTACCCACGTAGCAGAATACCTGATTAGCAGTACTAAGCTGATAATATTTGTGGATTTTTCCCCTAAAAAAGATGTGTAAGAGAGCTGGGCAGTGGTGGCTCATGCCTTTAATCCCAGCACTCGGGAGGCAGAGCCAGGCAGATCTCTGTGAGTTCAAGGCCAGCCTGGGCTACAGAGCGAGATCCAGGACAGGCACCAAAACTATACAGAGAAACCCTGTCTCAAAAAAAGAAAAAAAAAGAAAAGAAAAAAAAAAAGATGTGCAAGTAATACTGTCTTAAAATTAATTCAACCTAGAATCAAATATAGTGTCTGTGAGGTAAGTCATATAAACAAAACTAAGATCACATACTTTTTTTCTATCTTTCTAAAATCATTGAATGGATATTATCATGTTACATGAAGTGAATTAGTGATTTTTAAAAAGATCAGTGACCAGTGTCCTCATGGTCTTTGAAAATATTCATCATGAACTGAGCTTGGTGGCCTGTGCCTATAACCCCAGCACTTGGGAGGATTATTATGAGCTCAAGACCAGGTTGGGCTACAGCATGAGACTTTGCCAATGAATGAATGAATGAATGAGTGAGTGAATCAGATGGTGACATAGTGCTTCATTATATAAACAAATCACAATTTATCAGGCAAACCTCTATTGCCGGGCATCTGAAGTCCCCTCTTGTTGTCACTGTTGAAGCTGCTGTGCAGGATGTCCCCGCCACGACAGCTTGCAGCAGCTAATACAGTGAAGTGTCTTGTGTGCTAACAGATCACAGACTCTGTGGCCATGGTCAAAATAAGTAGAGTTTTCTTAACATTTAAAAGGAAGAGTTCACTGGTTGTGTGAATTGCTGAATAGCTCATTTAATCTCAAAGCAGTTATTCTTTTGCATTGCAATTAAGAGAAGTTCTTTCTGTCCCAAGGAATGACCCCTCGGTCTGGTACCGATGTCGATGCAGCCAAACTCAGAGAGACATTCATGGGCCTGAAATACGAAGTCCGGAATAAGAATGATCTTACTCGTGAAGAAATTGTGGAATTGATGGATAAGGGTAAAAAAAAAAACTAAGTAAAAGAGTTAAAAGAGGCATCTAACAACTGGTCAAAGGACAAAGATGAAGAGTCTGCAGAACTCAGGCAGAAATGGCACATCCATACCTCAACCCTACACACACGCAAGGCTCAGGGACCCTGGCAGAAGATGGGGCAGGAAGAGTTTAAGAGCCAGAGTCTGGGGAGGACCAGAGGGAAGACACGACAGGAAGTCTACACTCAGGACCTCAGAGCAGTTGGGGTTGCCCACTCACGGTCAAGGCAGTCAGCATTCTAACATGAAAAGGAGAGGGACTCACGAGTCTCCACCTCTATCTAGGCTGGGGCGCTCTTGACAGTCGATGGCCACAGGAGGAGGGAGAGCCCATTTTCTTAAAGGGTGTGGTCCCTGGTAGGTTGACCACGCTCCAGTAGCATGTGGCCAGCACAAATTGGACCCCGTGATACTTAACAAAACAAAACCTAAAGTTGGGAAGTTGGGAGGAAGGGTCCAGGAAAGGTTGGGGTGTGTATGTGTGGGGATAAATATGATCAAATCGCCTGTATAGAGTTCTCAAAGAATTGATAAAAATACTACATTAAAGAAGAATGACTTTCACTGGGTAGTTTTACTTTATGGTCTAACTATAATTAGACCTATATGATTAGAGGCATAAAAGTATGCCTCTGCCTCCCAAGTTCCGGGATTAAAGGTATGTGCCACCATACCCGGCTGCTTATTTATATATTTTAGAAAAAGAATTTTTTTTTAGTCATGTAACCCCCTGAAATGATTCTAAATATGCTCTGCCTCTGTTAGCTTTGGATAATCTTATAATTCTATTCTTAATTTCTTCCTCTTTCGGGTATGGTGTAAATCAGTAACCCCAAAAGTCAGGAAACTAAGGCAGGAGGGAAGGATCGTGAATTCAAAGCCGTCTTGGTCCAATTAGAAAACTGGGTACAAATCAAACAGCCACAGACTCTTTGTCATATTCTCATGCAGTGTCCTAACGTTTCCTGTGAAACTTGCAAAGTGTGTCTGGGTCTTTGTTTTGTCTCACGCTATTTCTAAACGCCTTCTCAGTTTCTAAAGAGGACCACAGCAAAAGGAGCAGTTTTGTTTGTGTGATTCTAAGCCATGGCGATGAAGGAGTCATTTATGGAACAAATGGACCCGTCGACCTGAAAAAGCTAACTAGTTACTTCAGAGGCGACTACTGCCGAAGCCTGACTGGAAAGCCCAAACTCTTCATCATCCAGGTAGTGCGCTGAGCAGCTCGATGCCCGCTTGAAAAGAGATTAACTTACTTAATTAACAGTATTTACCTTTTGTTCTGGGGCTCCAGGACTGTTATAGCTGTATTTATTTAAGCCCCCGCCACTTAGAAAATAATGGAGTACATTTCAATGTTGCTCTTATATCAGGAAGACTCACCAATTTCTCACTGCTCTTACAGTTTTTAGATGTAAGTTATGTGTGTTCACTTACTGTTTTTTAGAAGAAGAGTTTGTGTTCTACCACACAGGCCTGCCGGGGTACGGAGCTGGACTGTGGCATTGAGACAGACAGCGGAACTGACGATGACATGGCCTGCCAGAAGATACCTGTGGAAGCCGACTTCCTGTATGCTTACTCCACGGCACCTGGTGAGAATGCTTCCAAGACATGTTCTGTGTGGGCTTTAGATGGATGACATTATGACTAGCTTTAGAGTTGAACAGTGAGGACTGTGTTTTAAAGGCTATGAAGATTTTTATATGCGCCTCACGAAGATTTTTATACCCTTAAAATAACTAACATGTTGTCTTACTTATTTTTCTGTTGCCATGACAGAACACGATGGCCAAGGCAACTTACAACAGAAAATGCTTAATTTGGAGCCCATGGTTATAGAGGGTTGGAGTCCATAGCTATCATGGAGAGAAAGGGGAGGTGGGGCATGGCAGTCGATAAGCAGGTATGGTGCACATCTGTAAGCATATATATAGCACAAAGCAGAGAGAACTAACTGGGAATGGCATGGATTTCTGAAACCTCAAAGCCCACCTGACATACCTCCTCCATCAAGGCCACACCTCCTAATCCTCCCCAAATAGTTCCACTGACTAGGGACCAAGTATTCAAACATGAGCCTATGGGGGCCATTCTCATTCAAACCAACACACACACACACACACACACACACACACACACACACACACACACACACAGAGAGAGAGAGAGAGAGAGAGAGAGAGAGAGAGAGAGAGAGAGAGAGAGAGAGAGAGAGAGAGAGAATGAAGTGTGTGGGTGTGGACCTATATGTATATATGTGTATGTCATTGTAGAGGAGAAAACTGACTCCCACAAATTGTCTTCTGAGTTCCATGTGCACGATGGCACATGCCCAACCATACACACAAGTAAGTAAATAAATCTATTAAAACAAATAAACAAAACATACTCAATCTTGTTTCTTTTATCTACTGGGTATCTTAAATTATTCTGTCCGTCTTTTTCCTCTGGGCTTTTCCCATTCTCTTACTTGTGTAAATCTTACTCTGACTCCATGGATTGCTGGGTGGCTGGGTGGCTGGGTGGTTGACCCCTGAAGTCTTCCTTTCTCTCTGGCTCCTCTTATTCGCTTACCCCAGATTTCTCCTTCTATTCATTCTCTCTGCCTGCCAGCCCTGCCTGTCTTTTCTCCTGCCTCTCTATTGGCCATTCATTTCTTTATTAGACCATCAGGTGTTTTAGACAGGCATAAGTAACACAGCTTCACAGAATTAAACAAATGCAATATAAACAAAAGTAGCTTACCTTAAAATAAAAATAAAAGTGAAAGGGTTATAACGTAAACATAGTAAGACTATATACAATAAAAATTATCAAGTAAGGATTACATTCACAATATTCTGTCCATTTGTGGTTAGCATATTCAGAATAATGCATTGTCTATCCTATCTAGTGAATCCAAAATTTTACACCTAATTTGCTTTCTATCATAACTAAGGAAAACTGCAACTATAACTAGTCTTCAGCTCCATCAAAGACCCAGAAGGATGTAATGTTATCTAACAACAGAGACATTTGGCTGCCTGAACAGTCACCCAAAGTTCCTCTGCAACGTTGGGGCATCCATCTTCAGCCTACAAGCCTAGAGTATCTGGAAGACTTTTCTATGAAGCAGGAATTTTGGACTGTCCTGCTTTGTTTTGGCAGAGTTTGTCAGTCACTTTCCTCTGTGTCCTGCAGAATATCTGACAGACTCTTCTGTGAAGCAGGAATTTTGAAGGACTGTCCTGCCTTGTTTTGGCTAAGTTCAGCCGTCTTTTTCCTATGTATCCTGCATGCCCAGTCTACACAGCACATTGTCAGCAATCAAAGGCAAGAACAGTTTCTTTGACCAGTGGCTAATCTTGCCACAATAAAAGCAAACTCCATAAGGAATTTCTTCAATGCCCATCATCTTCTCTGAAGTAAATTGGTGCTTCCAGGAGCAGATGTGTACCATTTTTATGAAAAGCTCTAAGTTAACAAAACATTTTATTTAAATGCCATTTTCTGTAGGTCTTTGAAAGGTTTGAAGACCATCTGTCTATCTAAAATATATCACTATATGATCTAGAAAGCATACCTAATATATCTACAATTTTGATTGTTATAAATTACTAACCACTAACCTATGTTTCCTGATTAGCCTATATAGTTTATAATAACAGCTTTCAAAACTGGAATTTTACCTTACATTTTTAAATGCATAGGTACAATACCTTAAACAAGAATATAAACATAAATACAATTTTTATGTTGTAACAAAAATAATCTTAAATTTTTATCAATATACAAAAATCCTTTAAACAAGAGTAGAAACATATATATAGTGTAAAAAAAAAACTTTAAATTTGCATCACTATTCTGTATTCCCCTAAATGATAACAAACATCCATAACCCACCAAATAACCAAAGACCACCCACACCCCCTAACTCTTGGAAATGTGGGTGTAGTTTTCTCTAAACTGCTTCCTGCTGTCTGTGGATGAAGTATTTTTAGGGTCCCAGAGAGAAAATTTCATATAATGGCCAAATCCTGGGAAGACCAGCAGTAATCTTTGCTGATAGATATCGCCTGTCAAGATTCAGGAGGTCTTGCCTGATCAAACCTGATCCATATTAACCCTGAAGGAATCCACAGCCTCTCATCTCTTGTGGAAACAAAACCCTAAAGCATTTTTGATTTCTATTTTTTTTTTTTGTTTTTTTTTTGTTTTTCGAGACAGGGTTTCTCTGTGCAGCTTTGCGCCTTTCCTGGAGCTCACTTGGTAGCCCAGGCTGGCCTCGAACTCACAGAGATCCGCCTGCCTCTGCCTCCCGAGTGCTGGGATTAAAGGCGTGCGCCACCAACGCCCGGCTCTTGATTTCTATTTGACAAATATATTTTTTGACTTTTTAAAAGTTAAGGCATTCCTAAAGTATATAGGCTGATTTATTTCAACAGTTCCTCTTTCATTTCCAGGTCTCTTTGCAGCTGTCCTTTGCTTTTCAACAATCAAAGAAATTCAAAATCAACACAATAACATACAGGATCCAGACTACCCGTGTATTTCCCATCTTATGTGGTTTTTTTCTTTTACTCTTTAAATACTTTATTTTATAAACTAATTTTGTTTTCTATTACTATACCCTTTACCTTTTCTTAAGCCTACGCACATTTGTTAAACACACTGTAACCTGTTTAGAAGTTTTTCGGTCTGGACCTCTTTAACTGCGTATCTCTAGTTTTTTTTGGACCATACTAGCAAACTTTAGACTGCTAGGGTACACCTGGATCCTCCACTTGCAGCTTTCGCCTGGCTTGGCCTGCTTCTCTGGACGTGAAAGCCAAGCGTGAAACTCGAAGCTGGGTGGTTGAGGTTTGTCTGACCAGGAACTGCATTCAACCTTCCTAGAGCTCTAGAATGCCAATGCTTGCACTGTGGCGGGAATTTTTACTTAATTTTTTGTTCCTACTTAATGTACTAGCTGTTCAGGGGCTCAGTGACTGGCAGAAACTGTCTGGATGAAGCTCTTAAGGAGCTGCATCTTTTCGTTCGTTTGTTTGTTTGTCTTTGACTTGGCTTTCTTAAGTCCTGCGTGGAAATAAGGGCCCACGTTGGAATGCCAGAATGTTGTTGTTTGGTTTTTGGCTCTTCACAGAGCTTAAAAAAAACAAACAAACAAAAAAAAAAAACAATCCACGCCGGGCGGTGGTGGCGCATGCCTTTAATCCCAGCACTCGGGAGGCAGAGGCAGGCGGATCCCTGTGAGTTCGAGGCCAGCCTGGTCTCCAAAGCGAGTTACAGGAAAGGCGCAAAGCTACACAGAGAAACCCTGTCTTGAAAAACCAAACGAGCGCGCGCGCGCACGCACACACACACACACACATACACATACACACAATATAAACAAAAGTAACACACCTTAAAATAATTTTCTACAACATTTTTATTGTGATCATGTAAAAATGTATAAGATCTACTAAAATGATGGTATGAAGTAATGGCGGCTGTGGTGCTTTGTGTTTTGCCTTGTAGGTTACTACTCCTGGAGAAATTCAAAGGACGGGTCCTGGTTCATCCAGTCACTTTGTGCCATGCTGAAACTGTATGCCCACAAGCTTGAGTTTATGCACATTCTTACTCGCGTTAACCGGAAGGTAGCAACGGAATTCGAGTCCTTCTCCCTTGACGCCACTTTCCATGCGAAGAAGCAGATTCCGTGTATTGTGTCTATGCTCACAAAAGAACTGTACTTTTACCACTAAGGAAACGATTGGGGGTTTATTTCTCTTTGTTTTGTTTTGAATGGCAAATGGAGAAACGGTTTCAGGCGTTTAAATCAAATCTGATGTTCCAGATGGTACTTTGAACCGTACCACTGCCCTAGCAATGCAACCACAGTGCAGCTACCTCAAGTTCAACATCAGGTAGTTGAAATGGAATTGAATTAGGAACACATAAATGTCAATGATGGTACTATCACAATAGAGGAAGTTACAAATTTACCCTTTTTATAATTAGCAAGATTTGCTGATACTATGAATTTTAAAGTAATTATGAAGAAATTAAACATGACTTTATACTCCCTATACACACTAAGAAAGTCATTCTAGTTTTTGTTAAACTATAGAAATAATAGTGTCAAATGATACGTCTTGGAACTTGAATCCATGGGCAGAGTCAAAGGCTTGAACCTTTATTTTGGAAGTGATGTATGGAAATGAAGACTTGGACCACCAGTAACATTCACTGTAGCTGCTGGTTTTGTGATGTGTCCTGAGCATGTATTTGTTATTTAAAAAAATCATGTTTTATTATTGAAAAAAAAATCGACTATTTATGTGAGAGGAAAACGTGAGCGAATTTGGTTGACTCTTTGAAGGCTACCATACATCAGTAGTGGACATGATGGCAAGGTGCTAAATCTACCAGCATTTGTTTCTTATTCTTCTTATACAAATCAGGTTAGTCTTACAGACCAGCAAAATATCTAGAGGACGGTTATAGAACAGCCTCCAATTGTTGATTATTAGAATGAAATAAAGAAATTCTACAAGAACATATTAAAATACCAGCTATAAAACAGAATCTAAGGTGAGGAGGAATGAATCTACTGTCATTGGAAAAATATGGTTTTAGCCAGAGCAGAGACGTGGCAGAGCCAGCCAGCCACAGCCACAGCTTCAGAAAGGAATACCAGCTGGGCTCACTCTTGAGTACTCATTTGTGTGGATGATGTCCCCAAAGTCGCCACAGTGAGAAAGTGAGCCAGATCAGAAACTTCTGAGAAAGGACTTTCCCAAAGTGGTGAGAGTCTCGAGAAAGATCCCTGAACTCCATGTGCAGAGTTTGTAAGCATGCTGAGTTTTCTGTTGAAGTTTACAATAAAAGGAAACCCGTGGTGACATTTGTATCGTCACCAGAAATGAAAGGGCCATGGCACACGGGACTTGGGAGACATCTAATCACAGACCCTGCAGCCCACATGGGAAGCTGCAGCATGGAGTCCGGCCGTATCAGAGAGGCTGTGTTCCAGGCTTTTCCTCAGTCATGAAGATGCTGAGCCATTGCTGGCTAGCCGGATGTGTCCAGCATTTCACACAAGCTTCCTTTTTGCTCAAAGGAAGGAACTCACATTTACGATGGGTAGATTATTGTTTAGACTGGATCTGTAAACTAAGTAAATGTAGCATGTGATGGTATCTTAAAATGTGTTCCCATTGTATCAATTTTATAAAAGTTTGTTGCCTTTTTATTTCAAAACATAAATTCAGATTTAAAATTACCAGTGTATTTGAGTTATTTTTGTTGTTGTTGTCAGTACTTTTGGTGTTGTGATAACTAAGTGCAAGTTAAAATAGTTTAACCCAGAGCTTAATTTAGGAGATGCAGCAGGGCCCTAATCTAATATTTTGAGGTGTTGGCAAGTGACAAGACCTGAGGGGATGGATATGATTTAAACCCTGAAAAAGAATATAAGAAGGGAGGGGTTTATCTCTTCCAGTGTTCACATAATCACAGCTGCTATAAAATCAAGAACAAAACTGGATCAAAGAACTCTTATTCCCAAGCAGTAGAGTGGCATGAATATTTTTTATTCAGCCTCTTTAACCTGTGGCTGGGGGCTAGAGAGATGGCTCAGTGGTTAAGAGCACTGGTTGTTCTAAATAAATCTTTTTAAAAAAAAAATCTGTAGCTCTCTATAATGTTCTAAGAAAAAGCTAGCCTATTTTAATTTCCTTGCTATATAAAAAGATCTCAGATATTACAAAGAAAAGTGGGGCTATGGTGCTGGAGGTAGCTAATTGGGTAAAGTGATTCTCTTGCAAACACAAGAACCTGAGTTTGATCTCCAGAATGCATGTTGAAAAGCAAGTGTGGTGTTTGTTGCACGCTTGTTTGTACTCTAGTAGTGATGAAGATAGATGAGTTCTGAGGCACACCGGCCAGCCGGCCTACTCTTCTTAGCAAGCTCCAGGCCAATGTGCTGAGTAGTTGAGGAATGGCACCCAAGGTTAAGCACTAGCCTACACATACACAAGATAAAACCATCAACCCGGTAGGAAAATGGACCAAGTATATGAACAGACCAAGAACAAAAAAGAGCACATGTCCCTTAAATCCAGATATAGAGCTTAATTTCTCCCATCGTAAAAGGAGGTATCACCCAAGTGCTGGATTTAGAGGCATGCATCACCGTGTCTAGCATGTGTTATGGATTTTGTTTTGTGTTGTTTTTTAAGACGGTTTCTCTGTGTAGCTTTGGAGCCCGTCCTGGAACTCACTCTGTAGCCCAGGCTGGCCTTGAACTCACAGAGATCGGCCTGGCTCTGCCTCCCGAGTGCTGGGATTAAAGGTGTACGCCACCGCAGCCCGGTTTGTGTTATGGATTTTTAAGACATGTTGCATGAATATTTGTGAGATGGGTGGCATATTCATAGGGGTAAGATGACTATTGTTCCCTTCCCAAACCATAGTGAACCAGATCTCTTTTCTTGGATAACTCTTCCCATGATCCTCTTAAAAAGGAGAGACAAACTCACAAAGAGAATGACATAAGGAAATTGGGGTTTCTTGAGGATGCAGACCTTCTGGATGTGTGGCAGTTGAGTTAGGTTTTTCCTGGTACTCAGTTTCCCCTATGTCGGGGAGAAAGCCAACTGCAGTTAAAAGGTGTTAAACCACCAAGGAGCATTCCATTTGAACACCGGGAGAAACAGCTACCAAGAAACAGCCATAATGCTCCACGGGTACTTCATATCTAACTCCTCACCTACCAATCCTTGGTAGGAGTTGTGAAACAGTAAGACTCAAATATGAGAGACTGTGGTCAGAAATGGGGTGTCTGAGTCAGAGGGGAAGCGGATTTTACTGTGAAGTAACATGAGAGAGTTGCCTTTGGAAAAGAAGGTGCGTATCGAAGAGGTAGGTAGGTAGGTAGGTAGGTGTGGTACCTTCTTTGTGTTCAGTTGAGATACCCACTACTTCCTTCTCAGGGTCGATAATTTGGTAGCATGGCTCACAGAGCTCAGGAACATACTTTACTTATATTCGCCACTTAGCTAATACAGTTAAAGAATGTGGAAACAGGGCAGGGTGTGGTGGGGAGGGCACAGAGTGCCCTTTTCTTGGAGTGCCCCATCCCCCCCCCCATCTATTCAACAACCCAGAAAGTGAAGCTCATTCGGACTTCTAGACCTCAGGTCCCAGCAATTCTACTTTCCCCAGGGGTTAGGGGTAGGGTAGACCAGTCCAAGCAGCCTGCATTGAGGTTATCTATGACTCTAACCATTAGCATAATCCCAGGTGGGGGCAATTGGGGCTTGCTATTAAGATCAAAAGTCATTCCTATCCTTCCAGAGATTCCAAGCAGCTTGGGACCTCTGTATGCAGGAACTGGGATGAAGATCCTGGTTGTTGTACCAGACTTGGGGAACCTTGTTGGCGTGATTAGAGATTTACTTGGGAAGAAAAGAGTTGAAGGAAATGGGGCACTGCGTGCTCCAGGACACTCAGGATGCCTGCTCACAAGAAAGAACAGCTGTTCCATTGGGTTCTTGGTGGGATCTGGAGTGTGAACCATGAGGATGGTATTTTCCTCCTTCTCTGGCTTAAGGGAATTTTCCCATTTAAGATAACAGAGAGTTTGGGGGATCGAATCAAGATGGCGGCTGCCGCTGGTGGGCCGTGTGTGAGAGCAAAATAGGATGATGAACTGATGTGGAAGTAAGAGGAACAGGGCCACAAAGAAAGACGTCAAAAAAGGTATACAGAAAAAGTGAAAGATAAAAGCTCAGAGAAAAAAGACAGAAGGATTAATTTAAGTTAAGAAAAGCTGGCTAGAGCATCAGAGTTTCTCTGCCTTCCTCGGGAATCCGCGGTTTGGATCGATCCTTCCTGCGCAGTCTCCCCAGGCCTGCGGGTGAGCGGATCGCCGGACGCACGGGTGAGAGGCGCGGTACGAGCAGCGTGGTCGTGGCGAGCACAGGGAAGGAGCAGCGGCCGGGGGCTCCCTGGGTGACCCTTTGGGGCGCGACAGCTGGGTGAACGCAAGAAGAGGAGCTACAAGGATCAGGGACACCTGTACCCGCACAGTGGATGTTAATCACCTTGCTGATTGCTTCTCAATGGGGAACTAGTGGAGAGCGCAGCCCTGCAAGACCTGAGCTCCGTGGCAGGGATCAGTGCAGCTGTGGCTACAGAGGCAACGAGGGAGGACGCCGCGGTCCTCGCTGAAGGATCGAGGAGCCAGAGAAGGAGGAAGACATCAGGGGCCAGCCACCCAGCTATACAGCAAGCCACGGAGTAAGAGGTGTCTTTGGATCCTGTATTTCAAGAAGCTCTCAAAAGAACTTATTAAGACCACACAACCACCGAACCAGAGCACCAGAATCGTAAGTATACACCTCACCGACTGAGAACAGGGGTGGTCAGCTTGCCCAGAGAACCAGATTTTTAGTTTCTCATTTCCCGGTGCTTGAAGTTTCTCATTTCTGAGGCTTAGAGGTGTAAGCCTGAAGGGTTAGGGTCTCACACCATCTGCACTGAGCAGAGAAAGAGATGAGTAGACGCCAGCGGAAAAATACAGGCAACAACATAAAGGCCTATATGACGACACCAGAACCTACCGACCCTACAAGTGTAAGTCCTGAACATACCAAGGCAGAAGAAACAGAAGAAATTAATCCTAACAATGACTTAAAGAAGATGATAGAGGCCCTTAAAGAAGAAATAAAAAATATTCTTAAAGAGGAAATAAAAAATTTCCTCAAAGAGGAAATGAAAATCTCCATTAAAGAGGAAATAAAAAATTCCCTTAAAGAGGAAATGAAAAACTCCATTAAAGAGGGAATAAAAAACTCCCTTAAAGAGGAAATGAAAAACTCCATTAAAGAGGAAATAAAAAACTTCCTTAAAGAGGAAATAAAAAATTCCCTTAAAGAAATGGAAGAAAAAACAAACAAAAAATTGGAAGAAAGCAAAGAAAGCCAAGAAAAAATAATTAAACAGATGAAAGAAACATTCCAAGATCTGAAAAAAGAAATTGAGACAACAAAGAAAACACAAGCTGAGGGAATGCTGGAAATAGAAATCCTGACTAAACGAACAGGAACTACAGAAACAAGTATAACCAACCGAATACAAGAGATGGGACAGAGAATCTCTGACACTGAAGACACAATAGAGAAAATAGATTCGTCAGTCAAAGAAAACACTAAAGACAAAAAAGTCGTAACACAAAACGTCCAGAAAATCTGGGACACCATGAAAAGACCAAACCTAAGAATAATAGGGATAGAAGAAGGAGAAGAATACCAACTCAAAGGCACAGAAAATATATTCAACAAAATCATAGAAGAAAACTTTCCTAACCTAAAGAAAGAAATACCTATGAAGATACAAGAAGCTTACAGAACACCAAATAGGCTGGATCCAAAAAGAAAGTCCTCTCGCCACATAATAATCAAAACATTAAACATACAGATCAAAGAAAAAATATTAAGAGCTGCAAAGGAGAAAGACCAAGTAACATATAAAGGCAAACCTATCAGAATAACACCAGACTTCTCAATAGAGACTATGCAAGCTAGAAGGTCCTGGACAAATGTTATGCAGACACTAAGAGACCACGGATGCCAACCTAGACTATTATATCCAGCAAAACTCTCAATCACCATAGGCGGAGTAAACAAAATATTCCATGATAAAACCAGATTTAATCAATACCTATCCACAAACCCAGCCTTACAGAAAGCACTAGAAGGAAAAATCCAACCTAAAGAAGGAAGATGAAGTCCTCAATACAGTCTGAAGAGGATGATTTTGTTCCAGAGCTACATAGAAATGTTCACCCCCGAGAGAGGCCCGATTGGGAAGAAACACTTAGTGCGATGATAAACCAGTTTCATATATACGTATATAGTATATGTAAGTAAAGGTGACTGAAGAATTACTCATGGGAAAATAGTACAGTATGTTTTGTTGCTTTGTATGTTTATTGAGTAGATGTTTCCAGGTACTATTTTAGATGCTGTAGGTAGAGAGGTAGAATATAATGTGAAATAACCATAGGCTGGCTGTATGAAAAGGCTACAGATGGCCTTTGTGAGAAGGTGAGA
>CABHPP010141526.1:19358-32378 GCA_902168425.1 Peromyscus attwateri
AGTAGTAGTAGTAGTAGTAGTAGTAGTAGTAGTAGTAGTAGTAGTAGTTAGGCCTTGTGGCATAGGCCTGTAAGCCCAGATACTCCAGAGACTGAGACAGAAAGATTACAAGTTCATGGCACACTCAGGAGGCGGAGACAAGTGGATCCCTGTGAGTTCAAGGCCAGCCTGATCTACAGAGCAAGTTCCAGGACAGCCAGAGCTGTTACACAGAGAAATCCTGTCTCGAAACTATCCCCACCCCCCCCAAAAAAGTTTAAGGCATACCTAGGCTACAGACTGAATTTAAGGACACCCTGGGCAACTTAATGAGACCCCCATCTCAAAATAAAAAAGTAAAAAAGAACTGGCAATGTAGCTCAATGGCAAAGTGCTTGCTTGAGGCTCAAAAAAAAAACCACACACACACACACACACATTTCAGAAGTATTTTTTTAACAATGATACTGTAGGACCAGAGAGGCACTCTCAGTAGAAGGCTAGAAGCCACCGTATGGACAGTGTCACAAGGCCTGGTTCTGACTCTCCCAACCTCCCAGATGGCCTTTTGCCTTTCAGCCCACCATTTCCTCTGCCAAAATATAGAGACGCTGTATTAAATGGCTTGGCTTTATTCTCTGCACTTAACAGGCTGGTTAACAGGCAGACAGAAAGGGAGGAAATGCCATCTTTCACTCCTCTCCCTACCATGTGCTGCTGCTTGTTCAGATCACAATTCAGCCGACCTCATGGCCCAGCCCATCACCATCAATGACCCCTCCTCCTCGTCTTTCTTTGCTTTCTTTATTTCAAATGGTTGGGGAGATTTTCAAAAGACACAGAAGATGATGCAAGATTAAACTTCAGTGTCCATCTGTAAAGTTATATTGCCTACCTGGACAGCATGATGGCTGGTCCTTTCTTCAATAAACGTATCAAGCAGTGGTTTGGATCATTTGGGTGAAAGACCTGGGGACAGGAAGACCTAAGCCGTCTACACTCAAGCAAACTGACAGCTGGAGGGGAAGAAAGGTGGCTGTGCAGCAGTGGGAAACTGCAAAACCCAAGGCAGCAATAAAGATAACAGAGGAAGGGACCTAATAATGAGAGCAGAGAACTGGGGAATGGAGGACAACAGCACGGCTAATGTCATTCTGAACTTACTCACCCTTCTTTCAACCAGTCTGGCAGAATTATCGGTCATAAACCGCTCATAGCCTTGGACCTAATAATCCAACTCCTGGAAGTCTGTCCTAAGGAAGCATTCCAAGGAAAAAGCCTGTGTGGAGATGCCCCTCCCAGTCAGCATTTGTCTTATAAAATGCCAGAACCAATCTGAAATGGTTATCAGTAGGAAATGAATCAGCACATTAGGGTTCCTTAACTCAATTCAACACTATATGCCCGGCGCCAGGTACCAGGTACACTGGTCCACACCTGGAGTCCTCAGCATTCAGAAGACTGAGGCAAGAAGACTGCTTGAACCCAAGAGCTCAAAGCAAGCCTGAGGAACAAGAGCTACCAGGGGCGGGGGTGGGTGGGAGAAGGTGGACAGAGACAAGGACAATGACAAGTAATCTGAGAGGTAGAGGCAGGAGGATCAGGTGATCAAGGTCTTTGCCTATATAGTGAGTTCTGGGCCAGTGTGGGCTACATGAGACTCCGGCTCAAAACTACAAAAACTCTGTGTGTCTGTGTGTGTAGACTATGGCTGCTGAGAAAAGGTGGATCAGTTGTTTTTTTTTTAATAAGGACAAGCTTGTTGACAGGTTATCCAATCCCAAGTGGTCAGCCCTAAACACATACAAGCAACACTAAATGGGCTCAGTAGGTTACACACACACACACACACACACACACACACACACACACACACACACACAGCAATAATAATCAAAGAAGAGGTCACGAATTTGAGGCGGGGAGTACACAGGAGAAGTTGGATTGGAGAGAGGTGAAATGATGTGAATACAGCACTCATGCATGAAATTCTCAAAAAACAAAAAATTTAAATTTTTAAAATATATATACACATACTAAACATCTAAATAGGCACAAAACCCAGATACATGAAATTATGGTAACAATAAAAGAATATAGAGATTAAGCATAATAAAGTTCCGAAAAGACCACAGAGATACAAACTTGGAGCATCATAACCAGTTTAGAAAAACAGCTGATGTTTAGTGACTTTAAGCCAGCTTTGACAATTCCACACACACCATCACTGGCCCTTCTATTGAAAGGGCTTTGCCCCACTTTGAGACAGGCAGCTCTCACTTGCTATGTAGCCAAGTATGACCTTGAATTTTTTTCTTTTTGCCTTTTGCTTTGTTTTGTTTTAATTTTTGAGACAGGGTCTTTCTGTGCAGCCCTGGCTGTCCTGGAACTCACTCTGTAGACCAGGCTGACCTCAAACTCAAAAATCTGCATGCCTCTGCCTCCCAGAGTGCTGGGATTAAAGGTGTGGGCCACCGCTATCTGTTGTGACCTTGAATTTTTGTACCCTCTTGCCTCTCCCTCCTGAGTGCTGGGATTACAAATATGCACCACCACCAGGAGGCCCAGCTCATTCAAGGCAGGGGATGGAGGGCTTCACGCATCACAGGCAAGCATGCTATCAACTGAGCTACATTCTCATCTCCTAAAGCCCTGGAAACAAAACAAAAAAACAATCTCAGAGGACACATCCACACAGGACACAGAACTTCTAAAAACAAGCTCATGTGAATACAATTCTTATAAACAAAGTAAATGACAACTACCGGTACCTTTGTCCAAATAAATTTATACATATAATCCTCGACTTAGAAAGAATGAATTCAGCTTTCACAGCCCTTATTGGATTAACAAATGATGTAAGAAGAACACGAATTGTCCCTCAAGAGAAAAGTATTCAGGCTTTGTTCTGCTTGAGGGCAATCTTTTATTAAAGAGTTCTTTATGTTCCTGCTTCTCCCTAAGTACAAAGCACTGTAAGTACAGGCCTACAAATTAAATTGAAATTTTTTTAAAAAAGAATAGCATAAAAATGATTTCTATCAAAAATGGTTAATCATTTTGTTGTTTGTATTTTTTTTTTGTTTTTGAAATAGGGTTTTTCTGTGTAGCCCTGGCTGTCCTGGAACTCACTATTATGTAGATTAGACTGGTCTCAAACTCACAGAGATCCACCTGCCTCTGCCTCCCAATTGCTAGGATTAAAGATGCATACCACTACACCCAGCTCAAAATGGTAAACAACTTTTCAGGCAGCATAGACAAATGTACTTTGCTCATACCAACCTTGCAAAAATGTGCTGACTAGAGAAGAAGCCTACAACAAAAGATCCTACAAAATATGTCAACTAAGGAGCCAAAACCCACACAATGTTTGTTAATCAAAGACATTCAATAGAACCATGGGGAGAATTGTTATCCCTTACAACCCTTGCCAAAGACCTCAAGGAAGAGAGTCTCACCAGCAGGGGAGGCTTGCTAAAGACCACAGGCACATAAGCCACCTGCCTTTTGGAAAGAAAGAAGCACAATTTAAACTCAGGCACTCAGGACCTGAGGATGTGGCTGAGTTGGGGAGCAAGTTCTCTGGGTGTGCTCTCCAGCACTGTAGAAACTAGGAGTGGTGGCTCAAAAGGGAAGGGAAGACAGAGGGATCAAAGTCATCCTTGACTGCACAGTGAGTTTGAGGCCAGCCTAGGCCATCTTACTCCTGTGTCAAAAAAACTAAAATATAAATTAAAGCAATCAAGTTTAATAAATCATTGAGTAAAAATAGCCCAGAAGCTTGTAAGTAGATTTTTTAAATTGTGCTACAACCACACAATGGACTATTATACATAGCCATTACAAGAAAGGAACTACTGATACATGCTACAGCATGGACGAAACTTGACAACAGTGTGTTTAGTGATGGAAATCAGACATAAAAGACCTTATTTCATGTGGTTCCACTTACACTAAAATGCCAGAATAGGTAAATTTTTAAAAAGTGGCTCAAAGATTGCCAGAGGTTGAGGGAGCAGAGGTGCTAACAGCTGGAGTACAGAAATTTCTATTGGAGGTAATGAAAATGACCTAAAATTGACACTAATGATAGTAGGACATCTTGTGGATACTCTAGCGATGGCTGGACAGCTCCGTGAGAACAATGAAAACCAACGAACTGTATACAACAGATGAATTATATGCTCCATATGGGTCTTATGTCTCTATAAAAAATTATCTTTGGTGCTATGCTTAAGCTTCATAAAATTCAGAGCCATGGAGATGTCCCAGAAGGTAAAGATTCTAGACAGGCAGTGGTGGCATACACTTTTAATCCCAGCACTTGGGAGGCAGAAGCAGATGGACCTCTGTGAGTTCAAGGCCAGCCTGGACTACAAATCGAGTTCCAGGACAGCCAGGACTGTTACATAGAGAAACCCTGTCTCGGAAAAAAAAAAAATCTTAGAATATATTGAGCACATTTTTTTTTATAAAAATTTAATACAGTTATCACCAAATCTTTTACAACACATAATTTTGATCATCTTTTTCACTAACCATTTTGGGTTTTCACTTAGACAATTACAAAAACCAAGTTCAAAGACTTTGAAAACAACTGAAAGGCAAAGAAGCACTAACAGCCACGAAGAGAAAGCTCTTGGCGTCTGTGAAGGAACATGCAGGGCCCATAGCCTCTTGCAGAAAGGAGGGAAGGCTGGTCACTTGTCTACTTACTTTTTCATTTCAAGCTTGCTAAGAAGCACTATGTTCGTCCCAAGCTTTATACCATCCTTAAAGGAAAGAAAGTATTTTTCTTTTCTTCTTCTTCTTCTTCTTCTTCTTCTTCTTCTTCTTCTTCTTCTTCTTCTTCTTCTTCTGGTTTTTTTTTGGTTTTTTTCGAGACAGGGTTTCTCTGTGTAGCTTTGGAGCCTGTCCTGGAACTCACTCTGTAGACCAGGCTGGCCTCGAACTCACAGAGATCCACCTGCCTCTGTCTCCTGAGTGCTGGGATTAAAGGCATGCGCCACCACCACCCAGCTCACAGAAAAGAGTATTTTCAATCTTACTCTTCCTTGATTAGGAAGGTGTTCTGTTTTATTTGGGGGTGGGGGCTGAGATAGGGTCTCAGGTTCTGAATATGACTTTAATCCTCCAGCCTCTACCTTCTGAGTGCTGAGATTACAGGCAGGCGCCATCATACCCAGCTCTTGCTTTTTATGATGTTGGGCTGGAACACAGGGTCACACACACACGTGGGGCTAGGGCTCTGCCACTCAACTACATCCTCTGCCTCAGAAGGTATTCTTGTGGCTTCCCAGCAATGGCTCTAGATGCCAGAGTTCCCCAGGCCCTGCCGCACCTTGTCCTTCCCATTCATCCTTTTTTCACTTGTTTTGAGGCCCTGGGAAGACAGGATTGCTTCCTGTCCAGCCCCTGCTATAGCTGCAGAATCCAGCATGGTGCATATGTGCAGGACAGGCACTCAAGATACATTTAGCAAATTAAATTATGGGCTCTGGGGTTTTGTTAACATGAAGTTATTCTCACATAATATGATCATCTATGAAACAAGGTCCACAGAAATAATAATTAACCCTGTGAGGATCAGGAAGATCAGCAAATGTCAGGTAACAAGCCAGTTGTTCTCTCTCCCTATGCAGGGACTATTTTACTGGAGGGACAGAAACCTTTTGTTTGTTTGTTTATTGGTTTTTCGAGACAGAGTTTCTCTGTGTAACAGCCCTGGCTGTCCTGGAACTCATTCTGTAGATCAGGCTGGCCTTGAACTCAGAGACCTGCCTGTGTCTGCCAGGCTGTTTATTTATTTTTTAATTCTTCTAGATTGCCTCTCTCTCTCTCTGCGAGCACGTGTGTGTGTGTGTGTGTGTGTGTGTGTGCGCGTGTGTGCGCGCGCGCGCACGTAGGTCAGAGGACAATTTGTGAGAGTCAGTTTTCTCCTTCAATAACGTGGGTCTCAGGATCAAGCTCAGGTCATCAAGCTTGGTGGGAAGTGCTTTTGCACACTGAGTGATCTCTCCAGACTCCTAGACTTAGTAGACACAGAACTACCCTCCTCTCTACAGGAAGTTCATGAATGCGGAACTAAATAAAGCCAGTCACACACAAAACCATGAAACAGAAGCCAGGTGTGCTGGCACACTTTGAGGTGGAGTCAGACAGATCAGGACTTCAAAACCTACCCCAGCTGCATTCAGAAATCCAGGCCAACCTGAACTACATGATAATGAAACCCAGTGTGGAGATCAGAATACACCCTACTCTATGTTATTCCATATTGTATCAACTGGTTTTATAGGCTGTGCACTGTAATTTTACAAGCAGCTTTTAACTCCATTTTGAAGGATGACTGCAGCTCCTGGGTGACTCCATCAACTGTATCATCTTTCAGGCCATCCACTACAGACTGATACATGACTTATTCTGAGAAACAGACAGACAGCCATCCTATAAGTTTATTGAGAAAACTTAAAACTGTGGGGGCACATGGGTATATTAAAATCATATCAGGGAACCAAGTCTAAGAACTTATCAGACACATCAGACTATGGAAAGCATAATTCCCTCACCTAGACCCTATGAAGTGATGGGCACCTAACACTGCCATGGCATGGCTCCATTCTAACCTATCATCAAAGGCCCATGGCTCCCTGACTCCACTTGGTCCTTCACTGTTGATGGTGCCTACTCAACTGCTTGCCCATCTACCTGTTCACTCATCTAGACCTGGCTCAGCTCCTGACCCATTTCCTGCTTTGTTTCCTGCTCTGGACCCAGTTTGACCTTTTCACCTCTTGGCTGAATTCTGTAGCTTCGCTCCCAATGCCGACCATCCAGCAGCTCTACCAGCAGCTCCCTCTTGGCACTGATCTGTTTCGTTATCTTATTATCTATACAGACTTTTTCAGCCCACTCTGAAACCTCTTCAAATTTGCTGTAGCCTCTTCAACTTGTACTTCTTCTGTGACCCATATATGCATATGGAGGTATACAGATATATTTATTGTGTGCTATATGATATGAGAATTAATATCAGTAATTAAGATTGGCATAGAGAGGCATGGAGAGATAGCTCGGCAGTTAAGAGCACTTGTTCTTGCAGAGGATCCAACGGTTTCCAACACCCATATCAGGCAGTCCACAACCACTTGTAACTCCAGTTCCAATGGATCTGACCCTTCTTCTGGCTTCCAGGGGCACCTGCACTCACACATGCACATACTCATACACATAATTAAAAATAAATCAGCCCAGGTGGTGGTGGCAGATGTCTTTAATCCCAGCACTCGGAAGGTAAAAACAGGCCAGCCTGGTCTAGAGAGTGAGTTCCAGAAGAGCCAGGGCTGTTACATAGAGAAACCCTGTCTCAAAATAATAATAATAATAATAATAATAATAATAATAATAATAATAATAAAATCTTTAAAAAGAAAAGACTAGAATAAAAAAACTTGCATTCACCTCAGCCAAGCCACCAAAGTAGGCATAAGTAAATTTCATGATGGATTTCTGCCATTGATACCGCTAAATCTTGCTATTCAATAAATGCTAACATTGTGGAAAGATACAAATATGTTCATTTAGGTTTCTGGCACAGCACACACATGGCACACTGGCTCAAACAGACAAAAAGGAAACAAGGAAAGAGGGAGCCATTTTCAATGAAGGTCCATGAACTCAAAAAAACCTGGAATTCACATTAGTGCTCTCAAGAGAACATTAGCAGGGACAGGACAAACATGGTATAGCACCCATTATCATTTGCTCTCTGGGACACTGTTCAGTGGGTTATTTTGTGCATAACCAATACTCTTCGAAAGGACCTTGAATGGGGAGAGACTGAATGCCTCAAGTGACAGGTCAGCCAGAGCAGATGACTGGGTGAGAGGGGAGCTGGAAAACTGCTGAAAAGGGTACGGTTGAGCATGCTCTAAGGGACAGGTCCTAGCACGGCCATATGAAGCACCCCTAGTGTCTTATAGAAATCAAAACTCTGGGATACTTACTCAGTATGGAATTTTCAGTTGTGAAAACGGTTCGTCTTAATCCCAGTCTCATTGTTCCTCCCAAATCGCCAGGGTTGTGTTCGGGCATGTCAATTACCTTTAACAAAACAAATCCAGTTTTACCATCTTGCGAGAATGTAGTTTCCCACATTTTCAGCTTTAATTTTAGAGGAAAAGTTGTCGGGAAAATATTCCCTCGAGTACTATGTCTGATCAGTCCTTCCAGGACTCCTGATAAAAATCAGCCACCTGTCACATCCTTCCCGAATTGTATAAACCTCTTACCACAAGTTCTCATCTTTCACTCAAGTTATTTACAAAACAGTGTATCAGGGGCTGAGTATGTGGCTTGGTTAGTAGAATTCTTATCTAGCATGTATGAAGCCTGAGTTTGATCCCTGGAACTTCATAACAGAATGGTGGCACACACCTGTAATCCCAGTGCTAGGGAGGCAGAGGCACGGGGATCTCTGTGAGTTCATGGCCAGCTCCGGCTACATAGTAAGATACTGAGAAAGAAATAGAGGGAGGGAGGGGAAGAAAGAGGAAGAAAGAGGGCTGATACAGTTCCACTAGTGGAGCACTTGCCCAGCATGCACAAAGCCCTGGGTTTGATTTCCAGTACCTCATAAACCAGACATGGTGGTAAACACCTACAATCCAATCCCAGCACTAGGGAAGAAGAGGCAGGAGGATCAGATGTTCAAGATCATCTTTGGCTGCATAATGAATTCCAAGCCACCCTGGGATACATGAGACCCTGCCTCAAAAAGAAAAAACAGCCGGGCGGTGGTGGCGCACACCTTTAATCCCAGCACTCGGGAGGCAGAGGCAGCACTCTGTGAGTCCTAGGCCAGCCTGGTCTACAGAGCAAGATCCAAGACAGGCACCAAAACTACACAGAGAAACCCTGTCTCGGGGGAAAAGAAAAGAAAAGAAAAAACAATGAGAGGAGACCTTGAAAGATAATTCAGATAATTAAAGTGTCTTCCATGCAAGCATGAGGACTTGAGTTAAGAGCCCTAGTACCCAATAAAAGTCAGATGTGGTTGCTCACATGTACATGTGTATAACCCCAGAGATCTCACAGCCAGCCAGTTTATGCAAATCAATTAGCTCAAAGTTCAGTGAGTAACTGTGTCTCAAAAACATAAGAGAACCATTGAGAAAAACACCAGACATCAATCTCTGACCTTCACATGCTGTAAGCATATGTGCATACAGCTACACAAACACATACACATACCAAACACACACATACACACACTCTCTCCTGTCCTCTCTCTATTCTTATACATCCTGTGAATCAAAAACCTAGCAATGCTGCTAACCTCTCCCTCTCCTTCATATCTAATCTGTCAAGTCCCATTAACTAACCCCTCTGGACCACCTTGTCCTAAATGAAACCCTTGGAAACTCTGAGATATCTGGGTAGCTCAGCCACCCAGTATCAAGGAGTCCTGGCCTCTGTCCGGGGCCTTGCACAAGGCCTTTTCTCCTCACTGGGCTTCTCTCAGCTGTCTGCTGCGTGCTTCTGAATGAGAAGGGCAGTTGTTATGTTTCCTTACCAGTGGGCCTTTCCAACCAGTAGAAAAGAACTGAAGGAACAAACTGAATGAACGAACCCCAAGAGAACAATTTCAGATTTGTTGAGTCACACCACAAAAACTCAGAAAGATGTCTATGAATAAAATCTGTTTTCATTAGCCTAGTAATTTCTTTTCTTCAGTTCTGTTTACTATGATTCATTGTTTTGTTTCGGGTTTTTTGGTTAGTTTTGGTTTGGTTTTTGGTGCTTTGAGACATGGTCTCAATATGTAGTTCTGGCTGTCCTGGAACTCACTATATAGAACAGGCTGGCTTGAACTCATAGAAATTGGCCTGCCTCTGCCTCTTGAATGCTGGGATTAAAGGCCTGTGCCACCACACCCAGCCATGTTTTTGCTGATGATGTTGTTGTTGTTGTTTAAGATGTTAGTTCAGAGTGTAGCTGGCTAAAGTCAACCTGTTCTAATAAAATTGCTCAGGTTTCTCATAGAAAATTGCTTACACTCCCACACACACCCTGAAAGTCACATACGGCTCTAAAGGAATCCTTGACAACTGGAATTTCCTAAAGGATGATTTTCTAAGAAAATATCTGATTTTATTAGTGCCCCAGAAAATGTTTGGAGCCATCTGAACCCTGGGACCCAAGCAAACTCCAAGAGTCACTGAGGGGAAGGGCTGGGGAAAAATGGATTCTACCTCCTGCTGGAAGTCGTGCTTGATTTCTGAATTGCCCTTAACGCCTAGCATGCCTTCCCTATCTTCTTTGGCTGGCGAGTGAGGGCTAGAGTGTTACTGAGTGAAGCGAGAGAAGGCAGCCTCCAGCTTAGGAAGCCAAGCTACTTAGAAATGCCTGCTCCTTGTGTGTCTTTTCTAAGAAAAGGTAGGTAAGTTCACAAGAGCTGCCACAGACCACTAAGAAGTTCTGTGTCTAGTCAGAGCCTCAGTTTCCATTTAGGTTCCATTCAAGTTCCAAATATGGTGATAAACGCCCCTGGGTTCCTGTCAGAGGTGCACTGCAATTCTTCAGTCACTTCACCTTTATTTACTATATAGGGTTCGACTACCTAGAGTCTTTGAAGGTAAACTGCTTCAGTTATCAGTGACTATGGTAATCAAGAAATATATTGGTCTGAACTATTGAAAACAGAGTAAAAAATCAATTAAGAACAGGATGGGAGAATGCCAGAGAGAGAGGTCAGCAATTAAGAGCTTGTGTTGGTTGCTCTTGCAAAGGACCCAGGTTCTGTTCCCAGCATGCAAGATTAGCTGGGTTTGAGCCCCAGCACCACATAAACCAGGGCACGGCTGTACTACATAGCAAGTTCCACACCTGCCAGAGCTACATGAGACTCTGTCTCAAAAGAGATAAAATGAGGGGGGGGAAGATGGCAAGTGATGGCCTCTCAGGTTATACAAGCAACCTAATTAGGCAACAAACAGACCCAAAAAGCCTAAGAGAGGAGAGCAACATGGTTTGAAAGCATGCTAATTTTATCACTGTCAAGTGGTTAGTGAACCCCAAGTGCCTTTATATTTATCCCCAACATTTCCAAAATACCACAGGTTTCGCATCTGAAAGGAAAAAGCTTCTTCCTTTGCAAAACTATTCCCTTGACCCCACTATTGGCTGGGATCTGACCCCCACATTCTGTCCTTTCTTGGAACAGAGCCATACAGCATACAAGAAAAATTTAAAAAGATCAATAAGTTATAAAGCTTTGGGAGATGTAAAGGCACCACACAAAGATAACTAAGGCACTAATTAACCTTGACTGAGATATTCTACAACCTCGATAAAAGTGTAATGAGTTCAAGTCCTTCAGCGTCCCAGGGTACCTTAAACCAAGTGTATGGAAGTCCGAGTCTCTTATCAATGATGAAATTCCTTAATGGCAGTGTGGATGGGGCCTCCCTGACTGCATCCTGGGAATTGGTTCCTTATCTGAATATTTCGCTTGGACAAAACTGGAACATCTACTCCCAGAAGACCCTTTCCACCTCCCTTCTCCTCTTCCTCATTAAAAAAAATACATTTATTTAGAGTGTTGTTGTGTGTGTGTATGAGCGAGTGGTGCTCGTGTGCCACAGAGGGTGTGTAGGGCTTGGAGGCCACCTTTCAGGAGCTGTTCTCTCCTTCCACCATCTAACTACCAGGGACAGGACTCAAGTCATCAGGCTTGGCAGCAAGCACCTTTATCTGCTGAGCCATTTTGTCAGTCCTTTGCTTTTGTTGTTGTTTTCCTTTATACAGGACTAGTAATTAAACCTAGAGTTTCATACATGGTAGGTAAACACTCTACCTCTGAGCTATATCCCTAGCCCCATTTCTAGTGATTTGCCCAGACTTTCTAGTGTGTTCCTCAAGTACTCTTTACAAAGATTCCCCGATCTGTTCCTCTCCTACTGTCCACTGGGTTCTTGGGGTTCTCTCTCCCTTTTTTTAAGCCTTACTCTAATTTGGATTCTCTATGGTCTTGTTGAAGATGTGCATAGAATTATGAACCAACTTGACGTCATTAGTATGTTACCTAACGCTGTCTTGCTACTTGCTCCAGCAGTCTCTGTCACTGCAAATCAAAGGAACCCTCGTGAGTGGCCCTCAGGTCTCACCTCACGCATGACCTAGCAAGCTGGACTTTCCTGATAGATTCAAACCTGTACTTTCTACTCAGCTAGGCAAGTCCAATGCCAATGGCTCCTCCACTCCCTGTTCCCCCACCACACTCCCATACACAGACCACTTCTTCATTCCATTTCTAAAGAGGCCTTCTCCCTACCTCACCAAAGAGCCCAGGATTTGAGACATGCTCCAGTTCTCCTTATTGCCCTATAATGAACATGCTCTCCTTACCAAATAAATCATCTACATATTGTTAATTCATTTCCCATACCCCTCCAAAGATGTTCACATTCTAGTTCTTAGCCCCTAAGAACATGTGGACCTTTTGTGACATTACAATTTACAATGGGATTATGTTAAAGTTCCTGGAAGTGGGAGGGGGCTTTCTTGCTGTGTCATGATAAGACAGAAGGCATCACATAGGCTGGAGAGAGGAGAGGCGGGATGAAGTCATCATTTCTAAGGAATTCACCCCTGGCACAGACGTTTATTCGGAGTTATGAGGATAAACCCACATAATCATGTGGGACCTTGAGAGAGGAAGGAAGGACAGAATCAGAGGTGAAATGATAGCAAAGCAGACATTACAGACAGGCTGGATGATGCCAAGCTTCTGGCTTTCAGGATGGAGAGTATATCCATGAACAAGCAGCCTCAAGAAGGTGAAAACCTAAGCAGTCTCTCCTGTAACTTCAGAAGGAACACATCCTGTCAACCCATTTTAAACTTCTGACCTTACAAAAGGGAGCAAGTTGTCCCAGGTACTGTGTTGGTAAGAACTTAATAAAGCAGCAACAGGAATCCAATGCTGTCCCAAAGGGAACAGTATCCATTTCATAGTGTTGCTACAATGATTTCAGG
>CABHPP010141527.1:0-47434 GCA_902168425.1 Peromyscus attwateri
GAAGCAGACTTTCTTGGAGTCTATTGTTTGAAGAGTCTTAATAGCCAAAAGAAGGAGCAGGGTTGTCTGTCTTTGGAATATCTTCCCTCTTGCCAGAACAGTCAAAATGTTATCTCCTTAAGTTTGTTCAATAACGCACATCAGATAATAAGATGAAATTAAATATTAATAACAAATTAATAACAACTATGTAAGCACTACTAGGAAACCTATAAGTGAAATTTCCAACATTACTCATGTTGCTATGATGGGAAATGTTTACGTTATTGAAAAACTTCCAAAATGCAGAGCTGTGAAAATTTGTTTAATTGGCTGTTTATTTGTCTACAGAGGCAGTTCTCAACCTGTGTTTTGCAGAAGGTCAACTGACCCCTTCACAGGGGTCACATATCAAATATCCTGCATAACAGATATTTATATTATGATTCATAACAGTAGCAAAATTACAGTTGTGAAGTAGCAACAAATTATGATTGGTGTAAAAGAGCACCATTTAACCTTAATTTGCTGTGTAAATATTGAAAGTAGCTTCAACTTTGATTTTGCACAGTTTTAAGAAGGCTGTATCTAACTGACTCTCATATTTTAAGTTCAGTTAAAAAAAAACCCTTGCTTATTTCCTGCACATTATTATCATATCTAGTATGATTAATAATCATTCTCAAGTTTTGCATTGAAGAACACTGTAGAAATCTTTTCCATGTATCAAAATGATAATTACATCCCCTATCCAACTTTATAATATTTATTGAGCAAAAGAAATGCTGTTCAGTTGTGGTCTGTCTTCACTGTGCTCTGCTTTGCAGACTATGCCCTGAGAAGGAAAATTCTAATTGTAGATATTACAGGTCAGGTCTTGAGAACCTTTTACTATTTAAACTATTCTCTCTAGCAAAGATGCTATGATATCAAAATTATCCATTCAATCTTGACTATTTATTCCTTCTTGCAATTATTATTATCTTACATGTTGTTAATGCAAAATAAGTAAAACTGTAAAAGTTTGTGTTTTTCACATACTTGTTCTGCTGATGAGAGACACAACTTACCTAAAATTTCCCTGAAAAATGGATCCCAATCCTTAGCAGGAAATGACGCATAGAAAAAGTCAAAATAAAGCAAACGTATCATATTTTCTACCCTCTCCATGAATGTCATTTGGCCACTTAGCCCTGACAAAACAATAGGTACATAGGAGGGAGGGAATATAAGCCCCCCACTGTACTTTTCTATTGCGTAGCCATTACCAAAGCGAAGACTGTACACAAAGGGTACTTGGAGTAACTCAGCTATCAGCTCACCACAGGGACGAATAGCATCTGAAAGAACAACATCGAACTTGGATTTCTGTAGTTTTGATATAAGTTGTTTGTTCGAAACTGCTTCTCTACAAAGCTTTAACCACAAATCAGAAAACTGCCCAAACATCATGTTCATTGATGGGTAATATCTCCAACATGTATCTTTTGGCACATCATATACCCACATATTGACCCACTGGGTAAAAAAACTTTTCTACTTCATCATTATTGGAAGCTGTAGGAAATGTTTCATATTTAAGACCAGATGGTTTTTGGGGATCAAGAAAGATAGAAGACGAAGGTCTCAGAACAGTCACTTCATGACCCCTTTGTACAAGTTCATCCAGTATTATCTTTAAATTCATCCAGTGACTGTATTCCATTGGCCATACCAACACCTTCCCACAGTTCCCATATCTGAAGTAGCAACTCATCTGCAGCAGGAACAGAACAGACATCCACTTCACAGGCATCCTTGGAAATCAAAATCCTTCTGTTCACAGTGTGTTTCCTTATATCACTACTTTCACTTTTATCTAAGAAGAAATTAGCCTAGAAATTAATATATAACTTGCATTGATTAAAGCTGGAAACTGAATGACCATCAGCATGTTGAAGGACAAAATAGAGAAGGCTAATATTATTTGCTACCTTTTTACATGAGTGTGTTTAATGTCTCTTATGATGAAGTGTTTTCAATAAGCCAGGAGGTGATGACTACATGTTCAATCATCTGTGGTACATAGATACTTGAATAGTCTATAAAATGTCTCTCAATAGCAGTGAGAGGCGTAATGTGGCTGCTTTCTGAATTCTCCTCTAAACAAAATGGAAAGCATATTAATTTACACAGCAGATCATTATTTTTTCCACAGAATGAATCAAAAAATTTTGTAATAATGTTCTTAAATGTACTTATTACATAAAATTCACCAACTTAAACTGTGTGAGAAATGTTTTATAGTATATTTGCAATAAAGCATAAATGCCTTGACTACAAGTTTGCAAGAATTTCATGAAAAGTAGTAACCTTTTTCAGTCATCACTTTGGCAAAGCCAAAAAACCTGTGAAAGAGAAAAAAGCCATTCTACTAGCATGTTCTAGGAAGAGCCAAAGTATAAAAGGATGTGTTGAGATTGCATACCCTGGGTGTAAAGGCCAGAAGTAGTGGATGGCTGGGGCAGAACAACATTCTCTGGACATTACAGAACCATTACACATGTGAATCACAGGCTGTGACTAGATGCACAAAATCCCCACAAGATTAAACAAGCCATAATCCCAGAATGGATAGGGGGATACTTGAAGTCCCATGTCTATCTGAGGAATTATTGGTAGGTGATGAAGAGTAAGAAGCTCCAGTCTTGAGAGGGGTAATCATGCTCCAAAAGATGACTTAATACTCATCCACAAACTCACAGTATGAGTAAGTGAACTCAACTGGGTTTCAAAAATGAACTTCTGAAGATGGGAGTGAAAAACAGTGTGGGGTAGGGGGAAAAATGGAGGGGGGAGCTGGTGTTTGATCAATAAATATTATCCACGTGTCTCAAACTGTCAAAAAATAAAACAATGGTCTTATAAAAGGAAACTGAGCACAAGGCATCTACAGTCTTGGCACAGAAAGCAACTCTGAACCACAAGGAACTTAACCTGGCATGGAGAAAAGAAGCAGGAGACTCCTTATGGTGATATTTTCTTTGTACCAAAATGTTATATGTATGTTAATAAATAAAGTTGCCTGGGGGTCAGAGCTATTAGCAAGCCATAGGAAATCAGGGCAGTGGTGGTGTATGCTTGTGATCACAGCACTTGGTAGACAGAGCTAGGTAAGTCTCTGTGTGTTCAGGGATACAGCCAGCATTGGATACACATGCCTTTAATCTCAATACCAACCATAGAACACCTAGAGGTCTATACAGACAGGCCGTAATGAGGCAGTCCTGTGGTTGGGTTTACAACCAATGAGAAGGCAGAACAGAGACTATATAAAGACTTTAACACAGGAAGTACCGGCTCCTTCAGAGAGGTAGGACCACTGCAGGAGGAAGGGTAAGGTTTTGGCTCTTAGCTCTGACCTCTTGACTTTCTTCTTTGCATTGGTTCTGTGTTTCTTATTTATAAGACGGTTGGTTACATCTACAACTCCTAGAACTTCTTGTCATGATCTGGATGGAAGAAGACCTTGTTTCTCAGAATATTTGCAGCTGGTTTGGTGAGCTTCACAGTTAGCACACGATTGTGTATTGCCAGAGTAAAATAACCCAGTACTTATTTTTCCCTCTATCACTAGATCCTCCTGCATAGATCATCTTGAGATGTGTTGTAAGTTATCTGGCCAACTTGCCCATGACCCCTGTATCTTAGGTCATCCTGCTCTGTAATCCTATTACCTAGCCTGTGTGCATTCACAAACCAAGAAGCATATGGGAAACCTATTATATATGTTTCACTCAGTAGTATCCCTTGTAAAATAAGTTAATAAATATGCTCACTCTTCTGTTACCATTATAGCATCCACCAGAGCATGTTTCTACATACTTGCCTCTACAATATAGCTTGGCTGAATGCCTGAATGGATTGATTCAGAGAAGGCCCCTTGACCCCACTAAAACAGCTAAATAAAATGCCCTAAGTGATTTTTCTCAACGAAGGCTCTCACAAGCCAATTGCCTGGTTTGACTTATTCATGTATACCTCTAACATGCTTTAATAACTGATTAGCTTTTTCTCAGAATCTCAGTGTCTCATAAAGACACTGGTAAGTATTGAATAAATGCATCTATATACCATTCACTCCAGGAAACAGCGTATCTGCTATTCCTGAGAATGTCAACTCCTACAAGTGCATCCATGCAGTCATTGAATGCTGATTCATGTTCTACTTCAGGCCCTTGATGTGGTCCAGCAATCCCTTAAGATTTCAGGTTGGTATCCTATCTACTATGTTACATCCATGAATGGACATGCCTGGACTCAACATGATGACCCCATCCTATATAACCTGTAGAAAATGCAGAGCTGATCATGTCATGCTAAAACTAGTAGTTTCCCAGCTTGCTAGAAAAGTTGAAAAGTAAAATATGATAAAAGTGCACAACCTATTCAGCCTAGGACAGAGAAACATACACCAATATCACTGTTTACTACAGCTGAAGATGCTGTAAAGACACTGTACTAAAACACTCCCCTAGAATGATAGTCATGTAGTGACCTGAACACAATAAAAGGTATCATTGAGAAGTTTTAATTATTTAAAAATAATATCCACTCATTAGTTATTTTTGTCATCATTAGGTGAGTGCCTGACAAAAAAGCAAGTTATAGGAGGAATGGTTTATGTTGGCTTATATTTTAAGCAATTGGTGTCCATCATGTCATTGAATCTGTAAGAATGTTGATGGTGATGATAGTCTTAACAGTTATTCCTTGTATGTTGTAGAACCAAAAAGTTAATATTCTTTGGAAATGCCTACACATAAATACCCAAGAATTATATCATAGCGCCCTAGGCATTTCTTAATCAAGTCAGGTTAATAACAGAAACTAGCCACTATGCCATCCTACATATATGATAAATACAGTTGACTTGCTCTGTGGGCAAATCACAACACAGTGATACAAAATTTATGAAACAATAAGACAACATATGACTCTAAAGGAGAAACAGAACTATAAGAAACTGAAATAGACATATTTCCTTATAAATCTTATAGTAAATTAGAAATTGAGTTAATCATACAGGCAAATAAAGTCAACAAAAGCAATATTGGGATTGAACTATTATCAAAACCCAACTGACCTAACTAATGTTGACAGCAGATTTTACACAATAGTTGTGGGATATATATTCTATCATCAGAACATGGCACATTCTCCATGATCTATCAGTCATAAATTAGGCTCACAAAAATGATCGTCAGTAAGTTCTGAAAATGTAACTATTTAATCTTTCACTATTTATTCTTTTACAATTTCAACAAAATGACTGCTCTCACTTTATTTTTGAAGTACCCTGGTGGTTTGACAGCCGGAGGAAAGATGATAGGTGAAATCAGAACCTTGTGAGGTTGGAAGTGTTACATGTGGCCTCAGCAGATCCCACACAGGCTATATTGCTTGTCAAGCAAACAACAGAAGTTTGGAATGCAGATCTTCTGAATTCTAACCTCTGTTGCAGCTGAATTCTAACCTTCCATGATTTCAAGGTCTCTCAGCACATTGTCTTTCCTTTGGTGGCAAGTCAAGTTATAAATATCTCTCTACATAAAATTCATTGTTCTTCCTCACCTCCTCTAGTATGTGGGTACATGTTGTGACATCAGGCTGCTATGTACTCTTCAGAGGAGTACTTTAAGCAGACCTTCCTTTACTAATCAATGTAAGTGACTAAAACTGCATGTTAAAGAGACCTGGGTCCATCCTTCCTCCCTCCCTCCCTCCCTTCCTTCCTTCCTTCCTTCCTTCCTTCCTTCCTTCCTTCCTCCTTTCAATCTTGACTTCTATTTCCTTATCTATATTTGATTCCTGTGCTGCTCTAGTGGTTGGAGAGATCCATGTGTGAGGGGACTATTGCACCAACAGAGGATGACTTCTTATTGGACATGTCACACACACCCTAAAAATGACAGTATCTTTTAGATACACTTCTATTTCTATTCTTCTATGTGCCAAATCTTGAAGTGCATTGGACTTGAATCTCTGACCACTGCAGACCTATTACAAAGAAGACTGTTTCGATTGTCACAAATTGGTGTCTGAAAAACATTTAACACTGATTGTCTGAGAGACAAAAGTCCTCCAAAGACAACAGAGAAACAACTACACCTCCAAAATAATAATGGCAGGAATGTCTGTGTTCCTTGGGACTACCACATTCTTTGTGTTCACCAAAAGTGCTGCAGTTCAAATGAAGAAGTAGATTTTAGAGTTCAGATTTCATGTTTGAATTTTAAAGTAGGTCAGAAGTGAATCATTCTTGAAATTTCTTCCACCAAGCAACATATTCCATTATTTTTGAATTTAGTGTTACTCAAGTTCTCAGAACATAGATATAACACAATCAGATTCTTCACTAGAATACAGCATAAATGGCCACTAACACAGACCCTGACAAAATCCTCATTATCTGCTGAAACCTCACGGACCCAGCTTATACTTTCTACACCTTGCTTTTTCACCTTCTGGTCTTCTAGGCTCCAATCCAAATGTCCCACAGAATTGGCTTACAGAATTCTAGATTCTTGCATTCTCATATGTCCGAATTTTTCCATATTTCTTTGAAAAAATCATTAGACAATGATTTGTGAACCCTATAGCCAGGCTGTCATGGTAACGAGCCCATTTATCATCACTAATTTTCTGTATTGGTTACCATTCTCATCATCATAACCAAACAACCTACAAAAGCTCAGTTAGAAGAGGAAGGGTTTGCTTATGCTTTTATTTTTAGGGTTGTACAAGACAGGAACAGTCACACCTATTGCATCAAGAGTGTGAAACATTTATCTCATATTTGAGTGAATCAGGAAGAAACTGGGCATGAAACAGGACCATAATGTAGATTGTAAAGTACCCCCCTACCTTGTGACCCATTTCCTAGAACCAGGCTCCATCTCCTCAATGTTTCCCCACCTCACAATATAAGTCTAAAAAGGAGGATCAAATATTCAAAGACATACATCTATGGAATATTTAAGTCATAACATATCTTATGACTTTCTAAATAGAGGACTAAGAAAATAGAATCTACCTTTTCACATATTTCAAGATAAAATATGAATAGCATGCTTTTTGCTTAATGGAAAATGGGAAGCAAGAGTATCATTCCTACATAATTGCAGATATAGAAGCTTGCTTCCCTGTAAGCTCTGTGGAAGTTTGAATGTATTGGCTCACATAAGCCCAGGAAGTGGCACTATTAGGAGGTATGGCCTTGTTGGAGGAAGTATGTCACTGTCAGGGTGGGCTTTGAAGTCTCCTCTGCTCAAGCTTTGCTCAGTGCCACACTCAGACCACTTCCTGTTGTCTATAAAATGTAGGACTCTCAGCTACTCCTCTAGTACCATGTCTGCCTGCACGCCACCTTTTCCCACCATGATAATGATGGACTGAACCACTGAACTGTAAGTGAGCCACCCCAATTAAGTGTTTTTGTTTATAGTTGTGGTGTCTCTTCACAGCAATAGAAACCCTAACTAAGACAGGCTTTGAATGCACTTTTAGGAGTTACTAGGTTATCACATTGAAGATTTGACTTGGAAAATCCACTCAACAGTGTATTCCCACTCTGGTTCCTGTTCCATATCACCAACTTGGGACTCTACATGGTAGGGTTTCTGTGAAGTAGTTGGGTAACTGCATTGACAACTTATTTTATTCAGCCTTATAAACAAGTCAATGGTATCTGCCACCTCCATATTGCCATAGGAAGTACCACTTCATGCCACAAATGGCTCAAACTCTAGAGAGCCTTCAGGAAAAAAAAATGTGCCTTCTCATCCAACTGTTGCCCAGGTATCAATTTTACATTTCTGCTCATTTATCTGAAGCAATATGATAACCTCAACCACAGGAAAATTGTCAGGAAGCCTGGCTTGAGGGTATTTTTCCTGAGAGGCCCTAAGGAGCAGAAAAGTAGTCCCATCCACCTATTACGTAGCTTAGGTAGTTGTCTCAAAGGCTAGTCTGAATGGTTTTACCTCTGTTGAAACTCTTATGAAGCACTCAGGTAGCCTTACTCATTCTTATATGGACCCCAAAAGAGGTTGAACAGTTCATTCTCAGAAACACTGCCTAATAACATGAGAAGAAAAAGTAGCATTTTCAATAAATTCTCATCCCCCAGGAAGCAGCTGGACTACTACTCAGTGATAAGAATGGATCCACCTTGAAATAACTGTTACAGCAGCCCTTGGATACCCTGGGCCTAAAGGTGTGGCTTCATGTCCGTGCAATAAATCATCACCTTATCTTACTAGCTGACAGGATACAAGTCACAGCAAATGTTATCAGTACAAAGCTCTAACCAACAGTTAATCAGACATAATAACAAATGTTTAAAACCAAGCTAACACGATACAATTTGTATTACAATGTTTATCTATTTTCAATCTTATCTTAGTCATGAAATTTGTAAGAGGAAATGCCATAAAATTTTTGCTTTGGTAAGCCTATTTTTTTTACACTGCTCCTTCCTTTGGGTAATGCAGACATATGCTGTTTGAAATTTGCTTCCTTACCTTTGAAGAAGAAAGAATTGCCCACTCTCCACTCTGAAGGGATTTGGATTTTTTGGAATCCTTCTCTCCTGAAATGACCTAATTTCACATAATAAATAGGTACCCTAAACTGTGATTAGTTGAATCATTTCCAGAGTTGCCAATAATTGTCTTTCACTAGGAAAGCTATGTGCAAGCTGGCAGTACAATTCACAGCCTCCTAAGCCTAGGCTACTGAATTAACCATAGACATATTGCACAGAAGTGAAGCCACACCTTTGGACCCAAGGTGCTTCCTGTCAGTAACAGTTACTTCAAGGTGGACACATTTTCACAATGGCACAGCTCCTCTTTTCTCATGAGGAGGAGCTAGGAATTTTGCTGGTTTAGTAAAGTACATTGTAAGTTCTCCTCGAAGATCTGTGAGGCCATCTGCTCCAGATAGTTAGGTTTCTAGTACCAGGTATGAATTTTCTCTTGTTGAGTGGGTCTTAAGTTCAATTAGAGGGCGTTTGGTAATTGCCAGTGTAGGAGTGCCAGTGTTGGACTCTAAGGCTATCATGCCATGTTGGTTATTGTGATAGTTCGTAGACATCATAACTGGGTAGGGCTGTTGGTGTTTTCCCTCTCCCTTGTATGACATCTACTGCTACCAGGAAAGCTAGGCTTCAGGAAGGAGACTTTCAGTTCAGATGCAGCTCAGTTCCTATGGGTCCCTTGTCTGAAGTGCATGGTGTCTTCAGCAATAGGAACTTATCTTCCCCCCCTCCCCCCCGGGGAGCAACTGAAAACAATAGCAATAATCTTTAATGTTTTGGGGGTCTTTTGGATCACCTAAAAAACAACTCAAAAGGTGACTTCTCATGCATGTTATGAGGGGTTTTTTTTTTTCAGTCTATGGCTCTTGTAGGAGTTTTTCCAATCCAGGTAGGAAAATTTCATGTAAACTGTATATGTATATGTATATAACAGACTTATATATATTATGTTTAACTTTAGGTAAATAGATCCTTACTGTTATTTTACCCTCTTCTCTCTCTCTCTTCTTTAGATAAGATGCAAAGAGTTATTTCAATCTTTCTGAATTTGTCAATATTTGTTTTATGTCTCAGTGTGCTGTCTATTTTAGAGAAGCTTCCATGGGATGCTGAGGAGAATGTATATTCTTTGGTGTTTAGGGAATATTCTGTACATATCTCTGAATCCCAGATGATGTATGATGTTATTTGATTCTGATGTTCTTCTGCTTAATTTTTGTCCAGATGACCAGTCTTTTAGAGAAATCTGTTGGAGAAAGTAGGGTACATAAATCACCTACTATTAATGGCTTGATGTTAATCTACGTTTTTAAATCCAGTAGTATATTTTTAATGAAATTGGCACCAGAATTTGGTGCATGTATATTTAGGGTAATAAAATTTTCTTGGTTAATTGTTCCTTTAATTAGACGACATGTTTTTTTCCACCTCTTGCAGCTTCTGGTACTATTTGTTTCTTCTGTGTACTTATATACTCTGTGTTTTAATTGTGATATGCTGTGGGGAGTTTTATTTTCCTGGTCTTATCTATTTGGTGTTGTGTGTGTGCTTCTTGTGTCTATATGAATAAGCCTTTTCTTAGGCTTGGGAACTCTTTTAAAATTCAATTTCTTATTTTAATAATGAATAAATGACAGATGACATTTGTAGGATTGTCTCTGAACTCAAAGGTGGAAAACAGCCCGCACCATTCGTTTACACTATTAATAGAGATGATATGATATAAACTCACAGAAATCACAAAACTTACACAATCTTATGTTTAAAAAAAAAAAAGGGAAACCAGTCCTGGTGTAGGTCAGGAAGTTGGAAACTGAATCCTAAAACATCAGACAAGTAAGCTAGTGAGTGTATCTAATGCCAGAACTACAGGGCCCAGCCTGACCTGACAAGCAGTCCTGAATAGGAGAGTGAAGTCTGAGAAATAATAGATAGGAAAAACATCCTGTTATCCAACCTTGAAGAGTAAGACATCTGGTTTGGCCTAAGGCCAAACATCCTGTTATCCAGCCTAAGAGAACAAAGACAAGCTTGAATTCTCTGACCTTGAGTCAAGATGAAATCAAGGCACAAACTGGGGGCACTGTGGGCTCCTACACAGAATGGGAACACAATCAGCCCTTCCGTGTATCTAGCTTAAACTTAGCTTTCGGGAAATACAGATCGTCAAGGTCTTGTTATTATTCTCCTGCTATTTATATTGGCAATGTTAGTTGTTTGATGACCCTTAAGAGGTCAGAAGTCACTAGGTGGAGGGAGGGTCTTCATGAGTATTGAATAGTCAATACTGCACCAAAAAAAAATGAACCCACTGAAACTCTATTTTGTGATTTATGGGTGTCTGCATAAAAAAGAAAAAGAAACAGAGATGGAGATAGATAGATAGATAGATAGACAGACAGACAGATAGATAATAGCTAGGAAGAAAGAAAGGAAGGAGGAAGGAAGGAAGGGTGAGAGGAAGAAGTATGTCTGAAAGTATTGCTAACTAGTCTGCCAAATCTTCAGCTCAGTTGAGTGAATTACCAGACAGGGAATTTGTGTATACATAAGAGCATAAAATAGAAGCAATGGATTTAACATATCCTAAGGCCAACTTCTCATAATCATGCAGTCGGACGTTAATTCCACTTGACTTCTCAGAACTGTAAGCTCTAATCAGAAACACAAAATGCTGAGTCACAGAGTTATGTGGCAAGTATTAAATCTTATCACATCACTAGAACTGTAATCTAAATGTTAGCATCTGTTAACATGACTCAACAAAATATTGTCAGTTATCTCTGGACACACCAGCTCAAAAGCTTGTTTACTTTCAAAAATCTATGTTAAAATACAATGTCCAATATTAAATCAGATTAAAATACTTTTATCATTTTATAACATGCTTACTTCATCATGACTGCCACAGATTGAGGCTTTATGACACACTATCTTGCAGTTTCCTAAAACATGATCTGTACTTTACTATTGAAATAGACTTTATGACTTGCTTTGATTTTACTTTTTGTTTTTACTCTTTCTCTTATATCTTCCTATTTCAAGTAAAGATAGTGCTATTCTTCCCGATGTGGGTTGATTTTGGGTGCCTCTAAAGACATTTGGCTGGGTAGGTACCTGACTCAGAGTTGGTGTATCCCATCCACCTTTCTCTCTGAATAGCTCAAGAAGCATATGGACATAACTATTCCAATATACAAGTAATACAAATATTGTCAGATTATGTATCAAATGTATACTGCATCATAAAAATCAAAGTTTCATATATTTTGTGTCATACTCATCCACTAAACCAACCTGACCTCCTCTGGTAGCATCTGTAGTGTGTGCCACACTGCCTTTAGGTATTTTGCTAGCAAAAGAGCAAGCTAGAAGGATATGCCTACCCACACTACTATTGTAATGTTTAAATTTACATTGTACTTGTTAATATGTTCCTTTTTAATAATGTAAATATCAGGCTGAAAAGATGGCTCATCAGTTAAGATCACTGGCTTCTCTTCCAAAAGAACCAGATCAATTTCCAGCAACCACATGGTAACTCACAACTATCTGTAATTCCAGTCCCAGGAGAGATGACACCAGGCAGCCCAGATAGAGCCAAGCTAAAGCTAGGCCTTGATATGCTAATGAAATAACCACAAGGTAGCACTGATATGTGAGTGAACCAGATGTAAGCTGTGACCCCTAATAGCACAAAGCTAAGGCAAAATGAAAAGAGACAAGCATTGGAACTTTGGAAGTGGCCCCTTGGATCACATGCTGTGCTCCTTCTGAGAAACAGCTTATTGAGCCTTTGTGTTGATACTCATCTGCAAGAGGACTTTGAAACTGGTCTCTGTGTGTGACCCTAGCTTTGGTTACCATTGCACTTTCAGCATTTTTGATAAGCTCACACATGTCCACCTGTGCTCTCAGGAACCTTCTGGACCCTCATATGTGCTGGCCTGACACAGATGAAGGACTTCACCATGGCATGGGTCAAGACTATAGCTTCCTAAGCATCCTCATGGGAGGAGATTCCCCAATGGAAACCTGCAGGAGCATTTTCTGCCTGGCAACTGTTCCCTGCTTGGTGAGGTTTCTGTTTGACTTTTATTAACATGATATTATAAGAAATGTTTGTGTGAATATGCTGAGTACACTCAAAAGACAAATCTTGTGTAGGCAAGCTAGTTGCTGAGGTCTCCACTGCCCACTGGCCATGCCCTCTGCATTCTCACTCTTACCTGGTTGCCTAATTCAAATGGTACAGCTGATGAGCAAAGTGCAATTTTGAGAGCAACATTTAACCTTAACCATGAACTTTGATCTTTGAAAAAATGCTAACTGGGCAAGGATGTTTGCCAGATAGTGTATTTCTGAATTTATTAAATATAGAACTTTATTTGTCTCATTCAGCATTCTGATTAAAAAAAAACAGTTCATTTTATTTACATATTCCACCTCTTTTACAATACAATTTCATTCATTTCTTTAACTCCACTTAACATTGTCTGCCTTTTCTGTTCTGAGACAATCATCAATAGGATATGATAAGATACATGAATTTTTCAGTTATTGTTTTTAATCATTGAAGTAACTACTTCCTATACATGCAATTACCCAACATCTAGCTGTAATCATGACTCCTATGAATGTGAGAAGAGAGGTCAGGATGAGATCATTACTCATTTCATTTTTTTTCACATTATTACTTACTTTTAGAATAAGGGTTATTCCTTTGTTTGTTTGAATTTTTCCCATAATTTTTTTAACTGATTCTTTGTAAATTTCACATCATGCACTCCAATCCCACTCATTTCCCAGTCCTTCCCTGTCTGCCTTCCACCCTGTAATCTCTCCCACAAAAGCAAATAGAAAATAAAAATCACAAAACGTCTCATGGGAGAAGCTGCAGTGTGAGATGGTGTCTCACACCTTATATTCTTTTGTACCAACAGCTTTACTTGAAAATGTTCACTGCAATGTGTCAATGGTCTGGTTCAAGGCATCTGGCTTCTGTTACCCTATTGGAGCTGGATTCTACTGAGATTTCTGTAAGATATCTTGTTGTTACCCTGTGTCATGGAGCTCCTCCAACTTTGATTCTACAGGACCAGCCCCTTCATTAACTCCGGTAGCCCATAGATGGGATAGGTGTTGGAGCGAGTCAGCTGAAAGCCCCAGATCTTGGCCTGGGTGGTGGCTGAGTTGGTCAGCCCACCAGCTCTCCCTTGCCAATGTCACCATGGCCAACTCTCCCATAATGTACAGTCGAGGGATGGGGCTGCCTCTCCTGTGCCCACATCATCAGGGCCAGCTCTTCCACATCCATGCCAACAGGGCCAGGTCTCCTGCACTGCCAAGATGAGGGACAGACCAGCTCTCCCCCACTAAGTCATGAGGTCAGCTCTTCTACACCGGCATAGGGGGCCAGCTCTCCCACAGTGCAAAGGCAAGTGCTCATGTCACTACTGGTTCTACGGTGTGGTGGCTGGTGAGTGGTTGGACCAGGTCAGCACAGTACTCAGACATTAACGTGGCCTCAAATGGCAGCCCAGACCAAGGAGGTCCACATCACCATGGACATGGACACAGACCCCTGATACAGAAAGTCCACAGACCCAGATGTGTTCCTCTGCGGCATCACAGATATCACCATGGCCTCAGGTGGCAGTGCAGGCCTCTGACATTGGGTTGTTTCCTGCTGCCTTCACGTCCACAATTCTGCCTCTCTTCATAGAGCACAAACTGCTTCCCCTTCTCTTTCTCTCCAGTCTCTCCCCCACGTACTTACTCATCATAGTGGTGCCTGCCCCTGCCCAGGCCCAGGCCTCTCCTTTATTTGAATTTTTTTAAATATTCGTTTTTATTTCAGAAAGGGGAGGGTTTATTTCATCTCATATCTCCCTGTCCATTACTGAGGAAAAGTAGGTCAGAGGTTAAAGACACGAATCAGAAGGCAGAACTGAAAGCAGATGTAATGGAGGGACTCTGCTTACTAGATTATTCCTTATAGCTTGCTCAGGGTTTTCATTTTTATTGTGTCTTTTATTTTTTGAGAATATAATGTAATTACATTATTTTCCCTTTCCCTTTCATCTGTCAAAAGAAGATATGACTTGATAAATTAATCAGTGAATATTTGGAAGACAGTTCATAAATTAGAATGATGCTGAACTTTAGTTCATGTAGTACATTCTCAATGAGCTCTACTCATTCTTCATTTTCTTTCCCATCTTTATAGACTTTTGATAAATGAATAAACAGGATTTTATGGTAAAGAAAGCCATGGCTGCCACACAGGTGAGTAGGAATCCAATCACATCCAGAGAGTGGTACTGGTACCAGGTGAGGTTGTAGGCAAGTGGCCTCAGGTGCTTGGCCCCTTTGTTGCACATGACAAACTCAATCCAGAAGACGGCTCTGTCCAGGGGCTTTGTGGGCTGGTCATGGTGAATGGCTGATAACCACATAGCTTTCTCTTTATAGCTGAAAGAAGTAAAATTTACATCAACTTACATAATGAATGAAAAATCCACATGTATAATTTTTGTGTAGAGAGTAAATATAATTACACAAGAGTAGAAGGAAAATGAGTTATGTTTTCTGTTCATGACTAGGAAGATCTTCAGAGGCATGTCTGAGCCCCTTGAGCATGCAAGATTAAGCATAGAAAAAGAAAAATGGGAAAAGATCAAATACAATCAGAACATATTGTATGAAAAAAATCTTTTCAATAAAAAGAAAATGTAAATTTTTTAAAATGGAGTTTGTATAATAACATAATGTTCCTTTGTAGTCTTGGTCAAATGTGACCACCTACATATTAAAATGGGCTTATGCATGGAAATGTTTTCCTTGCTATTCAAAACAATAGGTAGGCTAGGATTTACCAACCCAGAGTCCACCTGGGAGACTGTGGCTTTTTTTTTTAAGATTTATTTATTTATTATGTATACAGAAGAGGGTGCCAGATCTTATTACAGATGGTTGTGAGCCACCATGTGGTTGCTGGGAATTGAACTCAGGACCTCTGGAAGAGCAGTCGGTGCTCTTAATCTCTGAGCCATCTCTCCAGCCCGAGACTATGGCTTTTAATGTGGCTGAAATAGAAGGTAAGATGGGCACTTGCTCTTGAGGTGACCATGTGTATAGACAATGTCTTCTAACAAGGACCTAATCTAACAAAATACCTATAATAAAAGTGATGATAAGGAAATTAACTCAATATACTTGAAAAATATTTATATTGACTTTGAAAGGAAAAATTTCTATAAATAAATATTGGAAAAATCAATGTGTGTATTAGTAACATAGGTGGATTGTTGAACTGGAATTACAATCACACATTTTTTTGAATGTGTCTTGATATTTGGCCTACATGTTTGTTTCTGTGAGGATGTCTGCTCCCAAGGACCTGGAATTACAGATAGACAGTTGTTAGCTGCCATGTGGGTGATGGGAATTGATACTTAGTCCTCTGGAATAACAGCCAGTGCTCATAAACACTGAGCCATCTCACCAAACTTGACACATTTCTTAACCCCTGGTTGATATTACTGGACCTAACTTTGTCTAAGTTTGTTGGTTAAATGTTAAGGTGGCATGCTGATACCTGGATAAGCATGAGAATAAATGCAGGTGAGTGAAGAGTATTGCATCCTTGCTATAGTAGTTCTTCACAGTTCCCATCATCCATCCTTACCTCCTGGCTCCTCGAGACTGGGCATTTATCTCCACTGATTCTCAATTTATCCAGAATTCTAGCAGGAGTAACTTGACATTTGATCAAAGTAATAAGAGGCCAGCTTCCTCTTAACAGGTTCTTTGGTGATACAAAGGCAAGAAACCAGACACCTTGGGCTCCAACACTCAGCTGTGCAAATGGATCCCCCAGAATGACCTTCTCGGTAAGCATGAAAAGATCCCTAAGACATGAGAAATGACTGCTCAGGAAGGTGAATGTCAACACTAAGGTATTTAGGACAACTGTGATCTACTTCTGGAGAAAATGGGTAAACAATTGATGTGAATATTCTGTACAGTAACATCGGAGATGGGAGAATCCATTTTTATCTCCACTGTAATTATCTTTCAGATACACTTAAGACACTTCTTCATGTTTGTGTTCACCTCCTATTTCTATACTTTTACATATGCCCTTTCCTCTACTATAGGTCAATTTCTAATGCCAGTGAGAACGGTATTTCTTCATTAATGACTCTGCAGTTTACTAGCTCCCCCAAAACTCCATATCATGAGGCAGTCCTATATTTGGTGAAGCATTGCTTGTCCTAATTCTCATTCCATCAGTATGATCAACCAACCCCCTACTACAAGGAGGCAACCTACCATGAGCAGTGGCTTCACTGTTCCTTTAAGAGAACACACTCTCCTGAAACACAGCCTGTGCTTACACAAGCTGTTTGCTGCACTTGGGAGGAGCTCTGCCCTTTTTATCCATTGTACAAAATCATTCTGCTTCCACACTGCACCTCCTCTATTTGGCCTTCACTTAATCTCTTTGGATTTGCACTGTTCCTTGCTCTAAGACATGAAAGAAATTCAATGAATCCCATGGTTATGATAATTTGTCTAGAGAATATCTGCCTTTTCTGTGCCTTTTTCCCCTGCCTCTCATTTTCTATCTCAGACTTATGATCAATATTTCCCTTAATTTCTCCCCTTGCTAGGTCATCCTAAAACCAGAGCTTTTATAACTCATGGTGGCACCAATGGCATCTATGAGGCGATCTACTACAGGATCCCTGTGGTTGGCATTCCTTTGTTTGGAGACCAATATGATAATGTTGTTCACATGAAGACCAAAGGAGCAGGTGTTAGACTGGACTTTCTCACAATGTCCAGTACAGATTTGGTTGATGCAGTGAAGACAGTCACAAATGACAAAAGTACAGTGATTTTGTTCAAGATGGTACTGGTCCAGATAGGTTCTCTCCGAGGTAACAGCAGAATTCATCTGATCTTTAGTGTAATCACAAGATTTCCTGTTTCTCACCTGTACCTCAGCTTCATGGACAAGTAAATACATAGATTATATTACTTACAAACTGTATAGTCTATGGCAGGCCTCTTGCTAGCTAGTTCTGATATCTTAAATTAACCCATTTCTATTAATCTATGTTTTGCCATGTGTTAAGCACTGTGGAATGAGCTTTTACTCTCAATAAAGACTACAAACTATTCCTACAGACATACTGTATGAGAGGTTAGTTTAGAATAATTTGATGTTGGAAATAGTTTCTAAGCCATAAGGCATCTTGTGCAAAGTATGTCCCATTCCCACCAGTTCCTAATTTGAAATCATCAATAGTGTTTTTATTGAGATTATAAAGAATTTTGACACAATTTCTTCTCAAGAGCATCAATGTGATCATGCTCAATGTCTATGAACCACCTCACTTACAGTGCTAGAAAAGACTTATGAACATTTGCTTTGCTGGAAAGATTTATTTCCTCAAATGATTTGCCATTTAAGTTTTGGGAAGAATTTCTCAGAAAATACAACCTTACAGGAAATCTTTCCAAAATGTCCCAAACAAAACCACACTGTACCTAGTGCTAATCTATGGCATTTATTGAGTCTCATGGTGCTTTCACTGAACTTGTCTTAGGCTTGAAGCACTTAAGTAAATTAATTTGTTTTTGATGTTGGTGTCTTTAGCTATAAGGAGAATGCCATGAAGCTATTTACAATCCAACAGGATCAGCCAGTAAAGCCCCTGGACAAGCCGTCTTCTAGATTTAGTATGTCATTCACAACAAAGGAGCCAAGCACCTTTGTTCCAGTCCTCACCTGGTTCCAGTACCACTCTCTGGATGTGCTTGGATTCCTGTTTGCCTGTGTGGTGACTGTGATGCTCATCATCATGAAGTGTTGCCTCTTTTCTCACCAGAAGTTTGCTAAAGCTGGAAAGAAGAAGAAAAGGGAGTAGCTGGAGTGGGGAGGATGGACACACGGACCTCCCCCAGTGCATCCCAGCAAGGCAGGCTCTCCATCTTATCCCTTAGTCACAACTGACCTGGACACTGTCACTATTATTTTACCCTTTTGAATTAGACGTGAGCTGTCAAAAGTTCCATTTCCTCTCACTTATAAAGTACACATGAAAAGAAGATCACAATTTTTAAGGCCCAAAATCACTTACCTCATATTATATTCCCAATCTGAAATGTCTCCCACAGACTCCCAATTTGTTTTGTTTATTTTGTTTAATTTCTTCTTTTAGAATTTCTAACCTTGATTCAGTTAAATATTAAATTGATCCCTCATGATCACATTACTGCTTCCCACTGGATCTCACCCAATATGTCCAAATCACAACTTCCTGTTCTCTAATTATTAATAACTCAGTAAGTCCAATTAGTGCTGTCTATATATGTATGTGTGCATTCATGGGGAGACATTGCTGGATCATGGCCAATGTACCAGTGTCCAATGAACCCCCATAATAATGATTTATCCCCTCCTAGAATCTATGACTGCCAAAAGCTCTTTATTTATGGGTGGAGTATTAGTAGATCTCCCTATTTATTATGGAATTTTGGCTACCTGATCTTACACAAGTCCTGTACAGTTGACAGATTCTTTGAGTTTATGAATGCAAAAGCCATGGCATGTCCAGAAGAAAGTATTCCATAACATTTCTCCTCATCATCGGGTTCTTACATTCTTTCCCCATTCTTCTGCAGTATTCCCTGAGCCTTGGCATGGACTTAATCATTCTCAGCCCTTTGGACAGGTGTGAGTCTCTGAATTGAATGGTGTCCACTATGACAAAAGCTTCTCTGACAAAGGCTGAGAACAAGAAGATACATAGCTATGGCTGTTACCATAAACATTTAGAAGGCACTTTGCCAACATGACCTCCTAGGGAATGTCTTTCTGTTTGCTGTGAATATGTGTTGCTCTGATTGATTGATAAAGCTGCATTGTTCTATGGCAGGGCAGGATAAGGTTAGGCAGTACATTCATACTATAGACTAGATGAAGAAGGATGGAGTCTGGAGAAACACCAGCCACTGCCAAAGGAGAAACAAGATGCCACAGACCCACAATGCCACAGCTACTTGGCAACATATTCATTAATAGGAATGGGCTGACTTAAGTTGAAAGAGGTAGCTAAAATAACCTAAAGCCATAGGCCATAAAGTTTGTAATTAATATAAGCCTCTGAGTGATTATTGTATAAGTGGCTGTGGGACTAGGGGTGATAGAGAGTCATCCTGACCACAGGGCAAAACAGGACCCAAGAAACTTCCAGCTACAATGACCATTCAGCAAATGAAATATTAGGTTCCAAACTAGGATTTTCTTGACTCCTTAATCAGGTGTATAGTGTCAGGTTCCTCCCAGTACATTGTGGCTTAAATCCAATTATAAAATATTTAGTTATCAACTACTTCGAATCAGTTGCTACATTCACAAAGCCCAGAGTCATCTATGAGGAAAGTCTGGCCTATTGGCAAGTCTGTGGAAGTGGATTTTGATTCTTATTTTACAGGACCATACTTAGGGTCCTATCCACTGCAAATTGAGCCAACCTGATATAGAAGGGTCCATCTCTTTGGTCCTCTCCACAGCATGTAGATCCCTTCTACATCATGACCATCCTGGATTGAATAGGAAGCTCACTAAGGATCAATCTGGGAGACACACAAATCCAACTTTATTTTGAGGTCATATCAGTAACTGCTCTGATATAGCCATGTATCATCATACCACCATCAGATTTCATTTCTATTCCAGTTCCTGAAAATCCAGGAATCCTAAACATCAGAAATAAAACAGCAAATGGCACCCAGGTTATGGCATTGTGAAAAGTTCTATTACTCATTTGACTTCCAGTGACAGCTTACACCCACTCTATGTTAGGTTCATCCTGGATAGAGACCATGACTTCTTCTTCATATATCCCCACTTCATAGAACAATGTGACTATCTGTGGATGGTTTTTAAATGAATCTAAGAATCTAGTTCTATAATCTGGGTATATACTATAAGTTTCTCATGGGCAGAATAAATTCTAAATGTAAAAACAAGACTATCCTAATCTGGATCATAGCTGATTCAGATATAACTTGATAGTGCTATTCAAGAAATGGGAAGAATACTTCAAGGCATAATATAATTTTGATGACATGGATTTATTATGAAAAACCAGGGTATTCTATCTCATGACCCAGATCATAAGATATAGATTACCCTTATGATGTAAAAGAGTTCCTATAATTAGTTCTTGAAGTTTTAATAGCAAAGGGTGAAAACAATAGTTATCATTTTATAAAGAAGATAGCAGAGTTAACTAGAAGAAGACAAGTCTCCAGATAAAAGAAAGACAAAAGAAAACTGTATCTAGCATATGATGTGGCTCCATATGTTATAGATGAAAACTGCTTTGTGCGGTGCAGGATCACAAAAATATCTACCCCATTGCCACCTTAATCCCTGCGATAAAATATCCACACATTCTGAAATGGACTCCTGTAATGGTGAGCATTGAATTTCAGAATAAACAAGATGACTTCTGTTCAAATGTAAGCTGAACCTCACTGGAGCCCCAGGTGAAACTAATACGATTTTATCAACAACAAGAAGGAAATCCTGAATGAGAATCACATGCACTGAAACTAGAAACCATCTTACTACCAGTGCCCAACTGATCTTTTCAACCATAAACAGTTCAAAGCTCAGCGTTCAGAAGCAGCAGAAACACTAGCTAGTGAAGATAAAGTGAGCGCTATGACACCTGTCACACCTGTAAAGTATACTGTGTATACTCTTCAAAAAGTGCAACTCAAATTCTAATTGGTCTTAATCATAAAAACCTGAAGTCAGATATCAGGGTAAATGCTGAAAGGTCAGAGAGGTAAAGGAGCCAGACACTAGACAGACTTCTTACCTCTACCAAATCCTCAAACCAAATGGCTGAGCTCCTGTCTCCTCCCGCATTGTATTAATGTCTCCTTCCTAATGCTGGGATAAAAGGTGTGAGCTTCCACCATCTGGATCTGTTTCTCTTTTAGACTGGATAAATCTTGTGTAGCCCAGCATGGCCTTGAACTCCTGATCTTTCTATTTCCTCTTCCCAAGTGCTGGGATTAAAGGTGTGTGCCACCACTGCCTGGCCTCTATGGTTAACTAGTGGCTAGCTCCACACTCTGATCTCCAGGCAAGCTTTACTTGTTAGAGCATATACAAAATATCACCACAAAAAAAAAGGTTTGGAAATGAATTATGATCAGGTTACACAGTGAGGGAAGCATCAGTCATGGACAAGGACAGAAAGGAAGAGTAACTGCAATAGTGCAGAGTGTCCAACAAAAGGAGAGATGAGAAAGCTGGTCAATCACAAGCCCTTGCTCCTTCTGAACTCAGGAGGGAATGTGATCCCCCTGTCTTAACCCCAGGGAAACACAACCAAGCTGATGCTAGAAATACATGAAATAAGGAAGAGAGCTGAAGCTGGCCAAGAGAGTTCCATGGATGTGGAAACGTTATGCCAATGTCCTCAGGCTGAAGGATCTAGCTATAAAGGGAACAGTGGCCAAAAGGAAATTTTGCTTACAAGGGTTAAAAGAACACTGAGTGTTCAAAGGGAGAACATTATAGGATAACAGAAACAGTTTCCAGCTCCTGCCAACTTGGATTCAAAACAATCCTGAGCAGAAACCAAAGTTCACCTTAGGTGAGATCAAGTGGGTTCAGGGTGACCTCCTCATTCCAAGGTTCACTTCAAACCCCCTCTGGACAGGCAGGGTGGATCCCTAATTTCCCCGCCCAGAGCCTGTTAAACTCCAGATAAGAACTGCAAGAAGTCTCTGTTCACACTTCCTGCCTGCCCAGCTGCAGGACTCCCTGCTACACCCTACTTCCATGCTCACCCTAGGACAGCCACGAGTTCCACCGGGTGTCCCTTTCTTCAATGCCCACTCAGGAGCAACTCTGCCATCTTGCTAGGCGGACTCCACTGAGGAGCACCAAGACAGCACAGGTCAAGGTAAACTGGGTTCTGCCCAAGAGCATGATAGTGCTTTCACCCATTCCCCCTTTCCTGTCCCAGCTTGCTCAGACCTCTTGCCTTTGCTCTCTGAGTTGGAGCCCACATAGGAGCTCATGGTTTGCTTGGTGCTGTGTGTAGGACACCACGGGAGCTTCAGGAGGGAGGCATCCTGCTCTTTTGCTAATGATATTTTGCCTCAATGTGGGAATAATGAAAATAAGGGATTATGTTCTCGGTGATGTCTGCAAAAGACAGGAGGATTCAGGAAAGGGTTGAGATCAAAATATAGAACAGAACAAAATGATGGTACGTGAACATTAAAAAAACAATAGAGGTCAAAAATTGGGAACACAGCTAATGTCAATCAAATTAGAAATGAGTAAGTGTGGATTTTCTGTTACAAAATGGATTGAACATTACATAAAAGAAACTTGGCTACCTCCTATAACATGACAGTACATTAAAACCTTATAATAATCAAAGCCAGTCACAAAGCACCACCCATTTTATACCAGCTACAAGAAATGCTCAGAATAAGGGAAAAAAGGGTGTTTCATGACTAAGGGGTCTCAACATGTGTGTCCCAACAAGCCAATTACACACACACAAACACACACATACACACACACACACACACACACACACACACACACACATACACACACACACCTAAATAAGCCAATCAATGGAGCCAAATAAACTGTAAAATGAGAAAAAATAGATTTACTCATTGTAATCACTTTAGTAAGAGAGGCAGAGAGAGCCCATCACGTTTATCCAACTCCATCTTTGGGATTCTGACAAGACATATGCATAGCTAAGCAGTTCAGCCATGATATGGTCCCTTGCCCAACATTTTCTTAGCTCCTAGGCTCTTCAGAAATGTTAGTCCCCTCCAGCTTGTAAATGGCCCTTGAGGACAGATTCTGCCTAGGTACCCTCAAGGCATCAGACAATTCTTCTCCCATCAGAAGGTCACCAGGAAAATTCTAATATTTTAGTGTCCATTCTTTCAATAGTCTGATAGTCGAGGAGGGAGGCAAAAGTGTCTCATTAGAATATATTCACTCCTGCCAGGGTGACTAATTACAAGAAAGCAGATTCCTGATTGGATAGGACTGGAGCCAATGGAAAGGTTAAAAGAACGGGGCCACTATCTAGGATAAAATCAGCTTCAAATTTAGTTGCGGGTTTATAATTCTGAGGTTCTACTATGGACCTCTGAATCATTTATTTAAAATCATTCAATAGTATGGTAAAGGAATGCTGTTGCCAACATTCATATGAAGACACACTGGACTGTGATATTTTAAAAGTGTGACTCAACAGTTATGTCTTTTCTCTAAGTTCTTTATCAAGGAAGCTACATTAGAAGGAGAGAGACAAAGAAAGATAGGGAGAGGTTACTGTCTACTGTTTTCCAAGTATATTATACATTCAAGGTCACTGAGAATCAGGAGTCATTTCACATGTTCACATCTGCCCCCTCATATTCCATTTGGCATCCAGAGGCTGTGACTATCCCATGTGTATTTACTTTTGTGAGTACAAGTTATACTTTAATTATTACTCTTCTATATCTGCAAGATCTGAGGGATTGCCATTTGAAAGGCAGCTCTGGATTTAACCAAGATGTCTGTGAAAATGACAGCGGCCCTGCTCCTGCTCCAGCTGAGTGGCTTCTTTGGATCTGGGAGTGGTGGGAAGGTGCTGGTGTGGCCAATGGAATACAGCCATTGGCTCAACTTAAAGGTAACCCTAGAAGAACTTGTGAAGAAGGGCCATGAAGTGACTGTTCTGATACCCTCAGCTTCCCTTTCTTATAAGGCTGACGAAGCATCTGCTATTGAGTTTGAGATATACCCTTCACCCTTTCCCAAGGCTGACTTGGAGGAACTTTATATCAAATTATTCAGGAAATGCATTTATGAGCTGCCAAAGCAATCATCTTGGAGATACTTTTTTAATGTTGCAAGAAGTGGTTTGGAAATATTCAGATTATTTTGAAAGTCTCTGCAAAGATGTAGTTTTTAACAAGGAACTCATGACAAAATTACACAATTCAAGCTTTGATGTCATGGTAGCAGATCCCTTCGTGCCCTGCGGTGAGCTGCTGGCTGAGCTTCTCAAGACACCACTTGTGTACAGTCTCCGCTTCTTTCCTGGATCCACATATGAAAAGTACAGTGGAGGACTCCCACTGCCTCCTTCCTATGTGCCTCCTGCTATGTCAGAATTGAGTGATCGAATGACATTCATGGAGAGGGTGCAAAATGTAATCTATGTGCTTTGTTTTGACTTTTGGTTCCAAAATTTTAATGAGAAGAGATGGAATCAGCTTTACAGTGAAGTATTAGGTAAGTGCCTGTTCAATTGGGATTGTTGCATTCTAAATTTGCTGTGTCATTGAAGGTGAATTTGAAACAACAGTATTGACAGCAGAAGGATTTCTCTCTTCTAAGTAAAATGGTGAAAAGTCTGTGTAATTACCTGCCAAATTCAAAGCACTGTAGAAAAACATGTCCCAATGTCATAAATTTGCAAATCCTTGGCTATGACTTTAACAGGACCAGTCAGAAAAGCACACACCCACAAAACAAATCTTTGATAATTCCTCTAAGAAATAACATATCCACAAGTCATTTTAACTCATGGTTTGAAACAGTAGCTTTACCTGTGTGGTGGCATCATCATCATCATCATCCTCACCATGATTACTATACTGCTGCCATTACTTTGATTATCATGACTGTGCACATGCACACTTGTGTCATAGGTGGGGCACTTGTGCTCTGTGTAACATATGTGAAGGTCAGATTCAAATTTGATAAGCTTTTACCTCCACTTTCATGTGGTTTCTCAGGATCAAATCAGGTGTTCAGGCATGTATGGGGATTGCACTCAAGTCATTAAACTTTCATGATAAACACTTTTACCATCTAATCCATTTCATTATGTAGAGGCCCACAGAGGTTTCCTAGTAAGATCTGAGCTTGCCTTACCCAGCAGTGCTGCATGAAGAGATGGCTTGACCACGTGCATGGTTACCAGATGATTGGAAGGGTCTGCACTTGGTTGATCTAGAGGGAGCTATTTGCCCACCCCTTGGCATTCTTACAAAAAGCCCCTTTGAAGAGACAAAAGGGGCTGGTGTATATTGATCCAGGCCCTCTTGAAGCTATCCTGCGGTTCTGTCTGTCCTCTCTATCTTTCTATCTAAATATTTCTCATCCCTCTCTCCTCAAGAGTACCCTGAAGATGGCCTCCCACAGATGGCGCCAGGAACAGGGACAAGGACTTGGCAAAAAGAGGGTTGGGGTCCACAGGAAGCAGTGGACATGTCCAGTTTAGTAGTATAATTTAAGGCAGGCGTATTCTATTTTTGGGAATGAAAGTAAAGTGGCTGAAAGAAATGCCGAAGGGAAAAGTGAGGCTGCAATGAATATTTCTCTCTCTCTCTCTCTCTCTCTCTCTCTCTCTCTCTCTCTCTCTCTCTCTCTCTGTTTAGGTTTCTCTCTCTCATTTCTATCTATAAATGTTACATAAAAATATAGGGTTAAATGTAGGAATATTGGGTAAGAAGAAACTAAGGATAAGAGTAGAATTTCCTTTGTGCTGAAATGGGGCAGGAAAATAGTAAGCAGATCTTCAATGATTCACTTGAAGAAAGTTTGAAAAACTTGGGGTAATGTAAAATATAGGCATATGGTGTAAGAAAAAAAACTTAGGATAAGAAAAGCAACAAGACAGAGGAGCTATGTCTTTGATTCTCCAAACTATGGGACTATTAATGCAGACTCCTTGGAAGAATCAGAGTCAGGAAAAATACACTATGAGGAAAATGAGCAGAACAAGATTCCTGTGGAAGTTTTTGGCCTGTGGACAGCTTAGATCTGAGTCCTGAGCAGCAGGGGAATAATTTTTCTCTGAGACAGATGCAGGCAAGACAATACCCTCTGCTCTGCAGATATTGCCACTGTATGAAAACATCATACCATCAGAATTAGTTTTGTCTTGGCCATGAAGCCGAGAATAAAGAACAGAAATCACATCACGGGGGAAATTTAGTAATCTCTCTTTCAAAAACTGAAAGCTTTTCAGATCTTTTTTTTTTTCTCAGACCTCTTTTCTTTCTGTAAGAGCAAAATTAGACTCACCAGGAAGGAACATCTATCAGAATGGGAAAGTCACCTGTAATTGCCCTAGAAAAAAAAAAACCAAAAAAAATTCTTGGAACATGGTAAACCCTCTCTGCTAGTCCTGTCTTCCCTTCAAGCCACTATTAGAAAAACAGCAGAAACTTAGGACCATAACCAGAGTCCCTTATGACCAGAGCCTAGGGAGAGACACCTGAGAGAGCACAGGCAGAGAGCCATGGGGCTCCTTCCCTCCAGTGTGGAGCTGCAGCAGAGGCTGCGCAGGACCCAGAGAAAAGCTGCTGGCATGGAGGAAGCAGTGGGGGCTTGGAAATCCTCCCTGCAGAAAAAAGCAGGGTCAAAGTTCCTAGCAGCAGCTGCAAAGCTGCAATGACATCACGGGAAAAATAGAGGCAAAATTTGGCTTTACATATGAGGCTGGTGAGGATGGCGGGAGCCACCTGACTTACCACAAAGCCCAAGTGGGTTGATGGGGCTACACAGTGCCCATGGCTGAGGAGAGGAGCAAAAGAATCCCTCTGAAAAAGCTTTTTTTTGGGGGGGGGTATTTTTTTTCTTTTTTTATTAAGAAAATTTTTTCCATTTATTTTACACACCAGTCAAAATCTCCCTCTTCCCTCCTCTCCTCCCAGCATCCCCCTCCCAACCCAACCCTCTCCTCCCCAGAAGAAGCCATGGGGAGGCACATCCAGTAGAGGCAAGTCCAAGCCACTCCTCATGCCTCAAGGCTGTGTGAGGTGTCCCATCATAAGTAGTGGGCTCCAAAAAGCCCTCTCATGCACCTGGGATGGAATCTGATCCTACCACCAGGGGGCCCCCAAAGCAAATCAAGCTACACAGTGCAGAGGGCCTAGTCCATTCCCACATAGGCTCCACAGCCATTGATCCAACTTTCACGAGTTCCCACTAGTTTGATTTGGTTGTCTCTGCAGGTTTCCCTATCATGATCCTGATGCACTTGCTCATAGAATCCCTCTTCTCTCTCTTTGACTGGACTCCTGGAACTCTGCCTGGTGTTTGGCTGTGGATCTCTGCATCTGCTTCCATTAGTCACTGGAGAAACGCTCTGTGATGGCAGTTAGAATATTCAGCCATCTGATCCCCTGAGTAGACCAGTTTAGGCACCCTCTAGACTATTGCCAGTAGTCTAAGGTACGGTCATCCTTGTGGATTCCTGGGAACTCCCTAACACTCTGTTTCTCCCTATTCCCATGATGTCTTCATTTATCATGGAATCACTCTCATTGCTTTCCCACTCCATCCCTGTTCCAGCTCAACCATCCTGTTCCCTTATGTTCTCAACCCTTACCCCCTATCCTCTATTGCCCATCCTTCACCCTGAGTTTATTCATGGAGATCTCATCTATTTCTACTTCCCAGGGCAATGCATGTGTCCCTCTTTGGGTCTACTTGTCAGCTAGCTTCTCTGGAGTTGTGGGTTGTAGTCTGGTTATCCTTTGCTTTATATCTAGTATCCACTTGAGTGAGTACATACTATTTTTGTCCTTCTGAGTCTGGGTTACCTCACTCAGGATGATATTTTCTAGTTCCATCCATTTGCCTGCAAATTTCATGATGTCATTGTTTTTCTCTACTGAGTCGTACTCCACTGTGTATATGTACCACATTTTCTTTATCTATTCTTCAGTTGAGGGGCATCTAGGTTGGTTGCAGGTTCTGGCTATTATTAATAATGTTACTGTGAACATGGTTGAGCATGTGTCCTTGTGGTATGATTGAGCATTCCTTGGGTTATGCCCAAGAGTGGTATAGCTGGGTCTTGAGGAAGATTGAGTCCCAATTTTCTGAGAAACAGCCATACTGATTTCCAATGTGGCTGCATAAGTTTGCATTCCCACCAACAGTGGAGGAGTGTTCCCCTTGCTCCACATCCTCTCCAATATAATCTGTCTGCAGTGTTTTTGATCTTAGCCATTCTGACAGGTGTAAGATGATATCTCAGAGTCATTTTGATTTGCATTTCCTTGATGACTAAGGATGTTGAGCAACTCCTTAATGTCTTTTGGCCATTTGAGATTCTTCTGTTGAGAATTCTGTGTTTAACTCTGTAGCCCATATTTCTTGAGTTCTTTATATATTTTGGAGATCAGACCTCTGTAAGATGTGGGGTTGGTAAGGATCTTTTCCCATTCTGTAGGCTGTTGTTTTGCCTTATTTACTGTGTCTTTTGCCTTACAGAAGTTTCTTAGTCAGGAGGTTCCATTTATTAATTGTTGCTCTCAGTGTCTGTGCTACTGGTGTTATAACTAGGAAGTGGTCTCCTGTGTCAATTCATTCAAGACTACTTGCTACTTTCTCTTCTATCAGGTTCAGTGTAACTGGTTTTATATTGAGGTCTTTAATCCACTTGGACTTGAGTTTTATGCATGGCAATAGATATGGATCTATTTACAATCTTCTACAGGTTGACATCCAGTTATGCCAGCACCATTTGTTGAAGATGCTTTCTTTTTTCATTGTACAGTTTTGGCTTCTTTGTCAAAATCAGGTGTTCATAGGTGTGTGGGTTAATGTCAGGGTCTTCAATTTGATTCCATTGGTCCACATGTCCAACTTTATGCCAGTACCAAGCTGTTTTTATTACTATAGCTCTATAGTAGAGCTTGAGGTCAGGGATAGTGATGCCTCCAGAGGTGGCTTTATTGTACAGGATTCTTTTAGCTATCCTGGGTTTTCTGTTTTTCCAAATGAAGTTGAGTATTGGTCTTTCCAGGTCTGTGAAGAATTGTGTTGGGATTTTGATGCGGATGGCATTGAATCTGTAGATTGCTTTTGGTAAGATTGCCATTTTTACTATGTTAATTTTACCTATCCATGAGCATGGGAGATTTTTCCATTTTCTGATATCTTCTTCAGTTTCTTTCTTCAGAGACTTAAAGTTCTTGTCCTATGGGTCTTTCACTTGCTTAGTTACAGTTAACCCAAGATATTTTATATTATTTGTGGCTATTGTAAAAGGTGATGTTTCTCTTATTTCTTTCTCAGCCCATTTATCATTTTTATATAGGAGGGCTGCTGTTTTTTGTTTTGTTTTTTTAGTTAATCTTGTATCCTGCCACATTACTTAAGGTGTTTATGAGGTGTATAAGGGTTTTTTGGTGAATTTTTGGGGTCACTTATGTATACTATCATATCACCTGCAAATAGTAAAAGTTTGACTTCTTTCTTTCCAATTTACTTGATCTCCTTTTGTTGTCTTATTGCTCTAACTAGAATTTCAAGTACTATATTGAATAAATATGGGGAGAGCAGACAGCCTTGTCTTGTTCCCGATTTTAATAGAATCGTTCTGAGTTTCTATTTAGTTTGATGTTGGCTGTTGGCTTGCTGTAAATTGCGTTTATTATGTTTAGGTATGTTCCTTGCATTCCTGATCTCTCCAAGACCTTTATCATGACAGGGTATTGGATTTTGTCAAAAGCCTTTTCAACATCTAATGAAATGATCATGTGTTTTTTTTCTTTTAGTTTGTTTATATGGTATATTACATTGACAGATTTTTGTATGTTAAACCATCCTGCATCTCTGGGATGAAGCCTACTTGATCATGGTGGATAATTTTTGAATGTGTTCTTGAATTTGGTTTGCCAATATTTTATTAAGTATTTTTGCATCAATGTTCACGAGGGATATTGGTCTGTAATTCTCTTCCTTTGCTGCATCTTTTTGTGGTTTGTGAATCAGAGTAACTGTAGCCTCATAAAAGGAGTTTGGTAATGTTCCTTCTGTTTCTATTGTGTGGAACTATTTGAAGAGTATTGGTATTTACTATTCTTTGAAAATCTGGTAGAATTCTGCACTGAAACCATCTGGTCCTTGACTTTTTTGGTTGGGAGGTTTTTTAATGACTGTTTCTATTAGGTGTTATTTGTCTACTTAAATTGTTTATGTGGTCTTGATTTAAATTTGGTATGTGGTACCTATCGAGAAAATTGTCCATTTATTTTAGGTTTTCTAATATTGTGGACTACAGGTTTTGAAGTATGACCTGATGATTCTCTGGATTTCCTCCTTATCTGTTGTTATGTCTCCCTTTTCATTTCTGATTTTATTGATTTGGATGCTCTTTCTCTGCATTTTGGAGAGTTTGGATAAGGACTTGTCTATCTTGTTGATTTTCTCAAAGAACCAACTCTTTGTTTCATTGATTCTTTGTATTGTTCTCTTTGTTTCTATTTTATTGATTTCAGCTCTCATTTTGATTACTTACTGGCATCTATTCCTCCTGGGTGACTTTGCTTCTCTTTGTTCTAGAGCTTTTAGGTGTGCTGTTTAGACATTAGTGTGAGATTTCTCCAGCTTCTTTTTGTGGGCATTTAGTGTTTTGAATTTTCCTTTTAGCTAAGAAACACTGTCTCAAAAAATCCAAAAAAATGTGAATATCATGTGGATTAAATTAATTCAGCAAGATTCTGTTATAAGAAAATTTCCAATATTTGAGTATAAAAAACACACAAATACTAAATGCAGAGAGAAGTCCAAAAGCCAAGTCCTATACAAAGTGATTTGAGAGTAGATAGATAGAGTATGAATAAAGAAAATCTCATTTTCAAGAGTTACAGTGGCTCTGTTTACTTTCTTGATCAAACACACAAGTGAAAATATACATACAAGCATACATTTGCACAAACTGACACAGTAACATCAATGTAATTGGAGGTGGAGCTTTTCTTTTATCCTGGCTGCTCAGTCCCATATAATCACACAAAGCTTATATTAATTACAGAATGTTTGGTCTATAGTTCAGGCGTATTACTAACTAGCTCGTACCATTTAAATTATCCCATTTCTATTGACCTACATTTTGCCATGTAGCTTTGTGGCTTTACCTGTTCTCTAGCATCTTGCTTCTTCTGGGGCTGGCTTGTCTCTCTCTGACTCTGCCCTTCTCCTCTCTGTATATTTAGTTTGGCTGTCCCACCTGGCTTTATTCTGCCTTGCTATAGGCCATAGCAACTTCTTTATTAACCAATGAGAGAAATACGTATTCATAGCATACAGAAGGATTATCCCACAGCATTTGCCCCTTTCTGTCTAGTCAAAAAGGAAGGTTTCATCTTTAGCATAGTTAAATTACATACAAGAAAATGGTTATCAAACAAGAATTACAGTTACAATATCCAGTCCATTTGTATTTGACAAAATTAGAGAAAATATTTTATTATTTATCTCATCTTGGTGAGTTTAAAGCTTTATATCTATCATACCTTTTTATCATAATTAAGAAAAACTATAATTATCTAGTCTTCAATTCCATGAGAGAATTGAAAAGGAAATAATATTACCTGAGTAAGCAAAAAGTGCAGGCAAGTGACTTGCAAAAAATTTGACAAATGACAGAATCAGCTGGCTGCCTGGAAAGTCACCAAAGGTTCCTCTGTAATATTGGGGCATCTATGTCTGGGACACAGGCCTAGCATATCTGACAGACTTTCCTGTGAAGCAGGGAAATTTGAAGGACTGTCCTACCTTGTCTTGGCAAAGCTCAGCAGTCACTTTTCTGGTGTCCTGCTGGTACAGTTTGGACAAGAACAGTCAGCTATTGAAGGAAGGGCAGTTTCTTTGCCCACATGGCTAGCTTTTGCCATAAAGAAAACAAACTGCATACGGAGTTTTTCAATGCCCATAATCTTTTGTAGAGTACATTGGTGCTTCCAGGAATAGATGTGTCTCACTGTCATGAAAGGTCTAAGTTATTAAAACATTTTAAATGTCATATTCTATAGGTGTTTGAAGATTACCTACCTATCTGAAATATGTCTTGGTACATCTAGAAAACCAAACTGGCATGACTATAAGTCTGACTATTATAAATGACAAGCTATATTTTTGCAATTTTGTATTTTTTAATTATACCTTACATTTTTTTTTTTTTGGTTTTTCGAGACAGGGTTTCTCTGTGTAGCTTTGTGCCTTTCCTGGAACTCACTTGGTAGCCCAGGCTGGCCTCGAACTCACAAGAGATCCGCCTGCCTCTGCCTCCCGAGTGCTGGAATTAAAGGCGTGCGCCACAACCGCCCGGCTATACCTTACATTTTTAATTCAGCTGTATAAACACAATACTTAAAATGAGAGTAGAAATATTCATGAAGTATAATAAAAATTTACCTTAAATTTAAATCAACAAACTAAATCTATATCCATGTAAAATATTTTGAGAATAACAGTTGTTTTTTGAATTAAAGAAGATTCAATAAACTATCCTTTATTCCCATCATTTTTATATAATATCTCTCTTTCTTCTTTTAGACATAGATTGACTATGATCAATAACAATTAGTAACCAACACCCTTTAAATGTTATGGACCAGCCCCCACAATTATTTACCCTAATGATTCTTGAGGAATGTGAGATAAGAAACTTCATTAGAAATAGGGGGGAGAGAAAGAGAGAGAAAACACAGGATAGACTCGGGTGGGCCTGGGTCCTTATCCAAACAGACCCCAAACTTTATTCCAAAGGTCTATTTATAACAATGCCAAGGGGTGGAGCAAAAGACCTTCCCTTACTAGTTACAGTCAAGTGTAGACCCTTAAAAACACCTGATACTCAGGCCCATTGTCCAATCAATCTCTGTAGTCCTGCTGGGTACAGCCACTAGGAAAACTAGTGGGCTACAACAGGTCCCTCTTTATATTATAAAAGAAAAAACTCTTGATGCAACTGCATCAAAATTAACATAATAATTCTAACATAGACATTTTTATTAACAATTATAATTCCTACTTTCAACCTTCCTACAAACCCGCTCTCAAACTACAAACCTACATTTAAGAACAATTTCTTGCCAGGCGGTGGCGCAGGCCTTTAATCCCAGCACTTGGGAGGCAGAGGCAGGTGGATCTCTGTGAGTTCGAGGCCAGCCTCGGCTACCAAGTGAGTTCCAGGAAAGGCGCAAAGCTACACAGAGAAACCCTGTCTCGAAAAACCAAAAAAAAAAAAAAGAACAATTTTTTAATAGAACTATACAAAACATAACATTAATTCACTCAAGTAACACAAAAATATTTTTTAAATTAAATTTACTGATGAATATTAACTCTCCCTTTTCTTTTAATTTTAAACTAAATCTTGATCCTAGTTAGAAAACCTATATTTCTCTATGAGCAGTTCATTTTTATATAAACAGTTCCATATGCAGTCCATAAGTCATCACCACTGATAGAGTCTATATGCATAAGTAAATTCAAACTCTTCCATTGTAATGAAATCATTACTGTTCATTTCATTTCTTAAGCCTGAAAGTTCAAAAATAGTTCTGGTACCATTCCTAAAAGTTCCTCTGAGCACTCTAGTCAGTACCTGACTTGTCAGCTGCCCTTAAGTCTGTGTATAGCCATCAGAGTTGTAATGACTCTGAAGCAAACAGCTCCAAAGAAGAGAAGTCCCACAACCAAAACTTTCCAGGTCATGCAAGTCTCTCTGAAACCTCTCCTCGCATCCACCACTGTGCTCTGTAGTCTGCAGGCCTCTGCAACCGGGCCACTCTCAGACCAAGCTAGAGAGCTTCACCTCACAGCCACATGGGTTCAATGCTCCATCAGCTGTCATGAGCTGAACCATGGCTTTTCCACAGCCACCCTGGCTTTGGGAGGAAAACCCATTACCTCCATCACTGACAGTCCAGGTGCTCAGCAAACTGGGTGCTGGCCGCAGATCCCTGGTCTGGTTGTTTAGCAGGGAGCACTCAGCAGTTCCCACATGTCTCAACTGCTCATCCAGCACTGACACCACTCTGTTCTAGGCCTCCAGAAGCAGTCTGGTCTCTGAAGTCTCCATTGCTCGCTCTTCATCTTTCCTGTGGCCACAGCAAACCACTGGGCTCTCTCTACCATTCACCTTTCTCAAGGTGTAACATCACAAAGGCTACAGAACCTTGCTGTTCACCTTTCCCACAGTGTAGCATCTCTTCTGGGCTTCCAAACTGCTGCTTGCTGTTAGCTTGTCTCATAGCTTAGCATGTTCCCTCCTCATCGTGGCTTCCTTCCAGTAGAAAACTTGTTGACCCTTGTTTACAGCATTGATGCCTTGAGGATGTCACCTTCCAAGACTCTCTTGCTGGTGGCACTTGCACTGGCTCTTGGCGTCTGCTGCTTGAGGAGCTATGATGCTTCATACGTCTCAGCTGATAATAGCTGGCTCTTATTTTCTGAAGCTGGCAGTCTCTGGAGCTTCTTCTTGTTGTTATTGGTGGTTTTTGGAACTGCCAAGTCTGGTATGGATAGTTTTCCCAGGATGGGAAAACTTACTCTTCATATCCTTAGACCTAAAGCCTATTTATTCTAAGCCTACATTTTCTGACTAAATCTATGACCTATTTAAACCTACATTTGATAGGACTACTTTATAAACCTTACCCAAGTCTCATACAAGCCTATATAGTAAACTTACATTCTATAGGACTACTCTCTAAACCCTAACTAAGTCCTACTCAGGCCTTTACATCCACTTTATAAACCTTACGTAAGTCTTACTTACAGTCTATAGGTCTACTGTATAAACCTTAACATCTAGAAGAAACCTTACCTAAGTCTACAACTAGCATCTTTACTTCTTACAGGCTTAATATAGGACTGCTTTAGATAGTCTTAAAGAAACTCTATAGAACTACCTTAGCAAAGATATTTCTTAACATCTAGAAAAGATTTTTTAACTAAATTATTAACAAGACCAGAAGTATACAAATCATTTCTAAAGTTCAGAATTTATAGTAAAGTTTTGATATTATTCTAAAAGTTCTTGAGAGTTTGAAGTAAGAATTGTCAATGGCTCTTTCAATGCTGGGATTTAGTGAGTTCTGTTGCTATGGATTTGTAACATTTGTTGCTAGGAAGCTGTAACATTTTTGGTACAAGGCCACACCCCAAAGTTGCCTTTCCTGCCAAGCTCTCTCAGCCATTCCAGAACCAGCAGAGATTAGTTCTCAGCAGTAACCGGTTTCTAGCTAGAGGCTGTCCCTTTACCAAGATTCATAACAGCTTCCCTAAGTGCTTCAGTTCAGACAAATGTTTCTGTTACAGCAGTACTTTAGGTTTGCTCTACTGAAAAGCATCCCTTCAGGCTGAGAGAGAAATGACCATATTGAACTGCTGTAAAGCTCTTAGCAAAAACTCTTAGAGCAGCTATTAGATGATATAAGGCACTGTTTCAAACCTGCATTAATACTACATTTCCCAGAAAGCCTTTCAGGTATGCTAACAAACTTTCTAGTTCCCTTTACAGGGTTTCACTTTTACAAAAGGAGATTTTTCTTTCCTAAGCTTGCCTTAGAAAGCCTGTGCCACCTTTTAACAGGTATACCTCTCTACTTCGATCTTTGCCCTGACCCAGTTCCTGAGCCTTGCACCTGTTTGTCTCCTCACTCAGTTTGTGGCTTATTTCCAGAGGCAAAACCCTTGGGGCTTCACTCCAGGTCAAGAAGCAAACCGAAAGCATGTGTTTCAGAAATTTCTATTCTCTGATAGAAAAAGGAGCTCCTCTCCTGGATAGCTCCCCATTAACCTCTTCCTTGATAGATTGATTTTTCGTCTGATTCTTCCCCAGGATTTTTCATTCATAGCCCCATAGTTAGGCTTATCTTATCCTCCTTTACCCTAAGCTTTTTCTTTTCTATATTCCTAACCCAATGTTTCTATTTCCTACCTTCCTTAATTTTTACAGATAGAAGAGAGAGAGAGTGCGTGCCTATATAGAGAAAAATGTAATGCTGCAACCTTGTGATATCTCACTGTCTAACTTATATACCCATGAATAAAAAATCTATTTACAACAATGGCAAGGGGTGGAGCAAAAGACCTCCCCCTTGCTAGTTACAGTCAAGTGTAGACCATTACAAACACCTGATACTCAGGCCCATGGTCCAATCAACCTCTTATGCAGTCCTGATGGGTGCAGCCACCAGGAAACCTAGTGGGTAAAACTATTAAATGAAACAAACACTCATAAATATAATTTTGGGAATTTGGGTGTAGTTTTCTAGACTGCTTCCCACTGATTGGTAGGTGCTGCTAATCTTTGAGGGACCCTGAGAAAAATTAGAAATATAGTCAAGTCCTGACTGGAGTCTTTTGTGACAGCAGCTTTCAAGCTGTTCTGGATGTAGAACTCAGAGGAAACTGCAACAGAGGTGCTCTGAAATGTTGGATCATCTGGGACATCCATTCCCATCAGAGATTTTTCAGGGGATCTTCTTCAATCAAACCATGTTAAGTTGGAAGAAATGCATAGCCTCTCCTTTCCTGTGGAAACAAAATCATAAACTCTCCTCAAAAGAATTTTTGATTTCCATTTGACAAATATATTTTTTGATTTCCATTTTAAAGTTAAGACATTCCTAAAGTATCTTGGCTGGTTTATTTCAATATTCCCTCTTTCAATGACAGGTCTCTTAACAACTGTCCTTTGTCAGTAATTAAAAAATTCAAAATTAACACAGCAATATACAGGATCCAGACTTCCTATGTATTTTCCATCTTTGTATGGCCTTTTTAATATTACTTTTACTGTTTCTTTAAATAATTTGTTTCTGTGAAGGTTTATACCCATTCCTTATTAACCAATAAAAGGAACACATATTCACACCATACAGAAGGATTATCCCACAGCCCATATTGACAGAATATAGTAAATTCCTTTTCAATAAAACTAGCATCTGTTACAAAGAACATGAATGAAAAGACAATGGACATTCTTAACAAGATTAGAAATAGATTTATGGTCCATGAATTCTACTCCTGAGTATGTATATAGAAGAACTGAATGAAGGATGTCTATGAGATAGTAATACAAGAATTATCATAGCAGAACTACTACTGAAGGGAAGGGTGCATGATGGATTACATAAGAATGGCCTCCATAGGTTCATATACTTGAATGTTTGGTTCCCAGTTGGTGAACTGTTTAGGAAGGATTAGAAGGGGTGATTTAATTGGAGAAAATGTGTCACAAGACGTAGGCTTTAAGGTGTCAATAACCCAAACCATGCGGGGTCTCTTTCTATGTGTCTGCAACTTATGGTTCAGGTAGAGATCTGGGATAATATTCCAATACGAGGCCTGCTTGCGATGATGCTCCCCACCAAGATGTTCATAGACTAACACTCTGAAGCTTTAAGCAAGCCCCCAACTAATTGCTTTTATTATGAATTGCTTTAATCATGGAGTCTCCACAAAAGATTAGAACAGAAACTAAGAAAGGTAGAAGCAACCTAGAAATCACTAAAATTGCTGATAAAAATTAGATAGTATGCAAATAAAAAAATCACAAAAACTTTAAAACCTATGGTCTAGAGATGCATGGTATTACCTTTAATGACAGTACACTAAGTAAACTAGCCAATGAACAAGACAGAAATAAAATAAGAATTCCTTATGTAAACTCCTTAGACTGGTCACAATAATAGAAACAGAAAGCAGATGTTTGGTGGCCAAGGGACCAGGGAGGAAGAAAGAGAACTTTGAAATTAATTTCAACAAATCTTGCTTGTCAAGATGAAAATGTGCCAGAACTGTTTGTATGAATGTGAAGATGTGTAACACAGAGAACTGTAACCTTATAGCTGACTACAACTGTACATCTTATATGTGGATGTGAATAGTTTTAAAGCATCCGGTAATCTAATCATTTCTAATGCTACTCAGTTTCTTCCTGTGGATGTTGGTGTCAGTTTCTATGCAGGTTATTTGGTGTTGCTGCTGTTGGTGATGAGCTGATATTCCATTAACAGGAAATAGAAGACTTTGTCCAGTCTTCCGGAGAACATGGTGTTGTGGTGTTTTCCCTGGGATCCATGGTGGGTACCCTAACAGAAGAAAGGGCCAATGTGATTGCAGCAGGCCTTGCCCAGATTCCACAGAAGGTGAGATACAGTAACTCAGTGTTGTATCCTCACTAAGACTGTCATATCCAGTTCAGGTGTGATGGAAGAAACCTCCATCTTCAGTAAGAAAATGAAGCTGTCCTCATAGCTCTAGCTCATCTCTGAAGTCACTTATGACACCAAAATACAAGGACAGAGGCCAAATAGTGTGTGGTGTTTTTGATTAATAACTTTGTTATTAACATTGTGTTCAGAAAGAAAAACACTTAACAAGTGTTTGTGACCTTGGTGTTAGGAAGGTATCATAGGCACAACAATGTGCCTTCTTACTTCCTCCATTATCTTGGAGGATATTAAGGACTCTCCACACACTACAGTGTAAATATACAGTATTTAAATTATAACCAGTAAGCACACTGGCCCAGTAACAATTCGGAAGCAATCAAAATTTGCAGTTGTGGGACTGCAGAAGTGCCTCATCCTTGAAGAGCATGTGTTGCTCACCCAGAGGACTTGAACTTACTTCTGAGACCCCAAGTTTGTCAGCTCACAACTGCCTGTAACTGCATCTCCATGGGATCCAATGCCCCCATCCAGCCTGTCATGACACAGGTACACACTTTCCATACATATGTATACACATACTGTCTTAGTTAGGGTTTCTATTGCTGTGAAGACACCTCATGACCACAGCAATTCTTATAAAGAAAAAGTATTAATTGGAGCTGGCTTACCATGGCAGGGATTTAGTCTATTATCATCATGGCCAGTGGCATGCAGGTAGACATGGTGCCATAAAAATGACAGAGTTCTTACATCTTTATTCACAGACAACAGAAGGAGACTTTGTGCCACACTGGACATAGGTTGAGCATATGAGCCCTCAAAGCCTGTCCCGACAATGGCATGTTTCCTCCCACAAAGGCACACTTCCCATAAAAAGATCCTTCATCCAAATAGTGTCACTCCCTATAGGCCAAGCATTGAAACACATGAGTCCATGGGGGCCATACCTATTCAAACTACCACACATATATACTCACACATGCACACATGCTGGCTTACACATAAATAATAGCAAGTCATTATTTTAAAAATGGAACATTTGCTATTCTTGTGTATTTGTTTATCTTTTATCTTATTTTATTATTATTATTATTTAGAGGCCTGTTTGTTTTCTAAGGAGAGAGAAAGAATGGGTGTGGATTTGGATGGAAGGGGAGGACCTAGGGGAGGGGAAAATATAATCAGAACATATTGTGTGAAAAAAAAAAGCTTCTTTTCAATAAAAAGAAAACAGAAAAAGAAGAAAATGTAAATTTTTTTAAATGGAGTTTGTATAATAGTATAATATTCCTTTGTGGTCTTGGCCAAATTTGACCACTTACATATTAAAATGGGCTTATGCATGGAAATATTTTCCTTGCTATTCAAAACAATAGGTAGGCTAGGATTTACCAACCCAGAGTCTGCCTGGGAGACTGTGGCTTTTAATGCTAAAATAGAAGGTAACTTAGGGACTTGCTCTTGAAGTGACCCTGTGCATAGACAATGTCATGTTACAGGGACCTAATCAAACAAAATACCTATGGTAAAAGTGATGATAAGGGAATCACTCAAATATCATTGAAAAAATATTTATATTGAATTTGGAAAGTAAAAATTGCTATAAATATTTATTGGAAAAATCAAGGTGTATATTAGTAATATTTGTGGATGGTTGAACTGGAATTACAATCACACATTTTTTTAATGTGCATTGGTATTTAGCCTGCATGTATATTTGTGTGAGGGTGTCTCATCTCATGGACGTGGACTTACAGATAGACAGTAGTGTGCTGCGATGTGGGTGCCGAGCCATCTCTCTAGCCTTGACACATTTCTGAACTCTTGGTTGATATTACTGGACCTAATTTTGTCTAAGTTTCTGTTGGGTAAATGTTAAGGTGGCATGCTGAAACTTGGATAAAATTAGAATAAATGCAGGAGAGTGAAGAGTATTGCATCCTTGCTGTAGTAGTTCTTCACAGTTCCCATCATCCATCCTCACCTCCTGGCTCCTCGAGACTGGGCATTTGTCTCCATTGATTCTTAATCTATCCAGAATTCTAACAAGAATAACTTGACATTTGACCAAAGTAATCAGAGGCTAGCTTCCTCTTAACAGGTTCTTTGGCGATTCAAAGGCTAGAAACCAGACACCTTGGGCTCCAACACTCAGCTCTACAAATGGATCCCCCAGAATGACCTTCTCGGTAAGCATAAGAAGATCCCTAAGACATGAGAAATGACTGCACAGGAATGTGAATGTCAACACTAAGGTATTTAGGACAACTGTGATCTACTACTGGAGAAAATGGGTAAATAATTGATGTGAATATTATGTACAGTAACATCGGAGATGGGAGAATCCATTTTTATCTCCACTGAAATTGTCTTTCAGATACACTTAAAACACTTCTTCATGTTTGTGTTCACCTCCTATTTCTAGACCTTTACATACACTCTTTCTTCTACTATAGGTCAATTTCCAATGCCAGTGAGAATGGTATTCCTTCATTAATGACTTTTTAGTTACTAGCTCCCCCAAAACTCCACATCATGAGGCAGTCCTATATTTGGTGAAGCATTGCTTGTCCTAATTCCCATTCCATCAGTATGATCTACCAGCCCCCTACTACAAGGAGGCAACCTACCATGAGCAGTGGCTTCACTGTTCCTTTAAGAGAACACACTCTCCTGAACCACAGGCTGTGCATACACAAGCTGTTTGCTGCACTTGGGAGGAGCTCTGCCCTTTTTGTCCATTGCACAAAATCATTCTGTTTCCACACTGCTCCTCCTCTATGTGGCTGTCACTTAATCTCTGTGGACTCACACTGTTCGTTGCTCTAAGACATTGGAGGAATTCAGTGCCGTCCCATGGTTATGATAATGTTATCTAGAGAATATTTACCCTTTCTGTGCCTCTTTTCCTGCCTCTCATTTTCTATCTCAGACTCATGATTAATATTTGCCCTTAATTTCTCCCCTTCCTAGGTCATCCTAAAACCAGAGCTTTTATAACTCATGGTGGCACCAATGGCATCTATGAGGCGATCTACCACGGGGTCCCTGTGGTTGGCATTCCTTTGTTTGGAAACCAATTTGATAATTTGTTCGCCTGAAGACCAAAGGAGCAGGTGTTAGACTGGACTTTCTCACAATGTCCAGTACAGATTTGGTTGATGCAGTGAAGACAGTCACAAATGACCCTTTGTAAGTACAGTGATTTTGTTCAAGTTGGTACTGGTCCAGATAAGTTCTTTTCAAGGTAACAGTAGAATTCATCTGATCTTTAGTGTAGTTACAAGTGTTCCTGTATCTCCTGTCTCGCAGCTTATAAGGCAAGTAAACACACAGATTATATTATGTACAAACTGTATAATCTATGGCAGGACTCTTGCTAGCTAGCTCTGATATCTTAAATTAACCCATTTCAATTAATTTATGTTGTGCCACGTGTTCTGTGGTTTGCCAGTATGCTGGCATGTTGTTCCTTGGATGGCAGGCTGGTGTCTCTCTCTCCTCTCTTTTCTTCTTCCTGTCTATCTGCTTGTATTTTATGCCTGCCTCTAACTGCCTGGCCATAAGCCAATAGAGTTTTAATTATCAACCAATATGGGATCAACAAATATTCAAAGCATACAGAAAGACATTTCCTAGCACATTATTCTAAGTTTGAAAACATCAACAACAATATAAAACCAATTTAAGCACTGTGAAATGAGCTTTTACTGTCAATCAAGACTGCAAACTATCCCTACAGATGTACTGTATGAGAGGTTAGTTTAGAATAAATTGATAATGGAAATAGGTTCTAAGCAAGTTATCTATGAGCTGCATCCCAGCCCTCAAGTCATCTTGTGCAAAGTATGTCCCATTCATACCAGTTCCCAATTTTTAATCATCAATAGTGTTTTTATTGAGATTATAAAGAATTATTACACTGTTTTTTCTCAAGAGCATCAATGTGATCATGCTCAATGTCTATGAACCACCTCACTTACAGTGCTAGAAAAGGCTTATGAACATTTGCTCTGCTGGAAAGATTTACTTCCCCAAATGATTTGCCATTTCAGTTTTGGGAAGAATTTCTCAGAAAATACAACCTTAAAGGAAATTTTTCCAAAATGTCCCAGTCAAAACCACACTGTACTTAGTGCTAATCTATGGCATTTAATGAGTCTTATGATGCTTTCCCTGAACCTATCTTAGGCTTGAAGCACTTAGGTAAATTAATTTGTTTTTGATGTTGGTGGCTTTAGCTATAAGGAGAATGCCATGAGGCTATCAAGAATCCAAAAGGATCAGCCAGTGAAGCCCCTGGACAGAGCTGTCTTCTGGATTGAGTATGTCATGCGCAACAAAGGAGCCAAACACCTTCGTGTGGCAGCACATGACCTCACCTGGTTCCAGTACCACTCTCTGGATGTGCTTGGATTCCTGCTGGCCTGTGTGGTGACTGTGATGCTCATCATCATGAAGTGTTGCCTCTTTTGTTGCCACAAGTTTGCTAAAGCTGGAGAGAAGAAGAAAAGGGAGTAGGTAAAGTGGGGCGGATGGACATACAGACCTCTGCCAGTGCATCCCAGCAAGGCAGGCTTTCCATCTTATCCCTTAGTCACAACTGACCTGGACACTGTCACTCCTATTTCACCCTTTTGTAGTAGACGTGAGCTGTCAATAGTTCCATTTCCTCTCAATTCTAAAGTACACATGCAAGAGAAGACCACAATTCTTTAAGTCCTAAAGTTACATTCCCATTCTGTAATGTCTCCCACAGACTCATAATTTGTTATGTTTCATTTGTTTAATTTTTTCATTTAGAATTTCTTACTTTGATTCAGGAAAGTATTAACTTGATCCCTCATGATCACATTCCACTTCCCACTGGATCTCTACCAATATGTCCAAATCACAACTTCTTGTCCTCTAATTTTTAATAACCCAGTAAGTTCAATTAGTTCTGTCTATAGATACATGTATGCATTCATGGGGAGACATTGCTGGATCATGGCCAATGTACCAGTGTCCACTCAACCCCCACAGTAATGATTCATCCCCTCCTGGAATCTATGACTGCCAAAAGCTCTTTATTTATGGGTGGAGTATTAAGAGATCCTCCCCATTTATTATGGAATTTTGGCTACCTGGTCTTATGCAAGTCCTGTGCAGCTGACAGATTCTTCAAGTATATGAATGAAAAAGTCATGGCATATCCAGAAGAAAGTGTTCCATATCACTTCTCATCATCGGGATCTTATATTCTTTCCCCATGCTTCTGCAGTATTCCATGCGCCTTGGCATGGACTTCATCATTCTCAGGCCTTTGAGCAGGTGTAAGTTTCTGAATTGAATGGTGTCCACTATGACAAAAGCTTCTCTGACAACAGCTGAGAACAATCAAGATCTATGGGTATGGCTGTTACTATAAGCATTTACAAGATAATGTGCCAACATGATCATTTGGCAAAATAGCAATAGTAGGATCTAAGGTAGGATTTTCTGGACCTTTAATCAGGTTTATAGTGTCAGGTTCCTCCCTGCAGAGTGTGGTTCAAATCCAATTAGAAAATATTTCGTGATCCATCTAGTTAGCTCTAGTTGCTAACTTGACAAAGCCTATAGTCATCTGTGAGGAAACTATGGCCTATAGGCAAGTCTGTGAGAGTAGATTTTGATTCTTTTTTTTCTTGGTCTTTTATTATTATTATTAAGATATTTTCTATTCATTTTATATACCAACAGATCCCCCTCTCCTACCTCCTCCCACCCCGCAGCCTTCCCCCACAACCCACACCCTATAATTTGAGTCTTGATTTACGGGACTATACTTGTGGTCCTATCCACAGCAGATTGAGATGACCTGATACAGGATGTACCATCCCTGTGGTACTTTGTGGGAGACCACAGAGGATTCCTAGTGAGATCTGAGCTTGCTTTACACAGTAGGGCTGCATTAGGGAATGATTGGTCCATGTGCATGGTCACCAGGTGTCTGGAATGTTCTGTAATTGGCTTGCAGGGGGGAGGTCTTTTGTTCCACCCCCTAGCATTCCTTTTAAAAGCCTTTTAGTAGAAACAGAAGAGTTGGTGGGTTCAGACCCAGGCTCCCCGAGGATATCCTGTGTTTTCTAACTCTCTGTCACTTCTCTATACTTCTGTCTCCAAATCCCTCATTTCTCCCTGCTCAAGAGTACACCCTCGGATAATAAGAGGGAGCTGGTCTCCCTCAGTCCTCTCCACAGCAGGTTAAGCCCTTCTACATCATGATGGTCCTGGATTGAATAAGGAAACTCATTAAGGGTGAATCTGGGAGTCACACAACTCCAGCTTTATTTTGAGGTCATATCAGTTACTGTTCTGATATAGCCACGAGTCATCATACCACCATCTGATTTCATTTCTGTTCCAGTTCATAAGAATCCAGGAATCTTAAACATCAGGAATAAAATAGCCAATGGCACTCAAGTCATAGCATTTTCAAAAGTTGTATCACTCATTTCTACTTTCAGTAACAGATCACACCCACCCTATATTAAGTTCATCCTGGACAGAGACCATGTCTTCTTCATGTATTCCCACTTCAAAGCACAATGGGACACTCCGTGAATGGTTTTGAATCTAGTTCTATAATCTGGGTATATACTTTAAGTTTCTCATGGGTAGGATAAAATTCTAAATGTTAAAAAACAAGACTATTCTAACTCGAGATCATAGCTGATTCAGATATAACTTGATAGTGCTATTCAAGAAATGGGAAGAATGTTTCAAGGCATAGTGTGATTTCTGTTTGCAGAAGACATGAGTTTATTATGAAAAACCAGGGTGTTCTATCTCATAACCCGGAACATAAGACATAGATTATCCTTATGATGTAAAAGTGTCCCTACAATTAGTTCTTGAAGTTCTAATAGCGAAGAGTGAAAACAATAGTTATCACTTTATAGACAGCAGAGTTAACTACAAGAAGCCGAGTCTCCAGATAAGAGCAACACAAAAGAAAACTGTATCTAGCACATGATGTGGCTCCATATGTTATAGATGAAAAATGATTTGTGCAGTGCAGAATCACAAAAATATCTATGCCATTGCCACCCTAATCCCTGCAATAAAATATCCACATTCTGAAATGGACTCCTGTAATGGTAAGCATTGAATTTCAGAACACACAAGAGGTCTTCTGTTAAAATGTAAGCTCAACCCTACTGGAGCACCAGGTGAAATTAACACATTTTGCTCTGGGATGGTCTTTCTGTATGCTTTAAATATGTGTTGCTACCATTGGCTAATAAAGTAGCTGCTCCGTCCTGTGGCAAGAAAGGTTATAGCCAGGCAGGAAATCCAAGAAAGATTCAGGGAGACAAAAGCCAGAGTCAGGGATACACTGAGAGCCACCAGTGGAACAAGAGGTAATGGAACACAGGTAAAGCCACAAGACATGTGGTGATACATAGATTAATAGAAATGGGTTAATTTAAGATGAAAAAGCTAGCTAGCAAGAAGCCTGAGCCATAGACCAGCTTGTAATTAATATTAAGCCTCTGACTGATTATTTTATGAGCTGCTGCGGGCCAGGTAGACAACAGGAAAATTTCCAGCTGCATGATTTTATCAAAAAGAAGAAGGAAATCCTGAATGAGAAGCACACACACTGAAACTAGAAACCATCTTACTACCAATGCAGAGCTGAGCCCTTCCACCATAAACAGTTCAAAGCTCAGAGTTCAGAAGCAGCAGGAACCCTAGTTAGTGAAGATAAAGTGAGCCCTGGGACAACTGTCACTCCTATAAACTATACGGTGTATACTTCACAAAAATGTAGCTCGAGTTCTAATTGGTCTTAATAATAAAAGCCTGAAGTCAGATATCAGGGTAAATGCTGAAAGTTCAGAGAGGTAAAGGAGCCAGACACTAGACAGACTTCTTACCTCTACCAAATCCTCAAACCGAATGGCTGAACTCCAGTCTCCTCCCGCATTGTATTAATGTCTCCTTCTCCCTAATGCTGGGATAAAAGGTGTGGGCTTCCACCACCTGACTGTGTTTCTCTTTTAGACTGGATAAATCTTGTGTAGCCCAGCATGGCCTTGAACTCCTGATCTTTCTATTTCCTCTTCCCAAGTGCTGGGATTAAAAGTGTGTGCCACCACTGCCTGGCCTCTATGGTTACTAGTGGCTAGCTCCACACTCTGATCTCCAGGGAAGCTTTATTTGTTAGAGCATATACACAATAGCACCACAAAAAAAAAGGTTGGGAAATGAATTATGATCAGGTTACACAGTGAGGGAAGCATCAGTCATGGACAAGGACAGAAAGGAAAAATAACTGCAATAGTGCAGAGTGTCCAACAAAAGGAGAGATGAGAAAGCTGGTCAATCACAAGCCTTTGCTCCTTCTGAACCCAGGAGACAATGTGATCCCCATGTCTTAACCCCAGGGAAACACAACCAAGCTGATGCTAGAAATACATGAAATAAGGAAGAGAGTTGAAGCTGGCCAAGAGAGTTCCATGGAGATGGAAACAGATTATGCCAATGTGCCTAGATTACAGGATTGAGCTATAAAGGCAACAGTGGCCAAAAGAAAACTTTAATTGCAAGGATTAAAAGAACACTGACTGTTCACAGGGAGAAAATTATAGGATTCCAATACTTGGATTCAAAACAATCCTGAACAGAAACCAAACTTCACCTTAGTTGAGATCAAGTGGGTTCAGGGTAAACTCCCCATTCCAAGGTTCACTTTAAACACCCTCCTTCTGCCCTGGTTAGCACTTAATTCCAGTCTCTGCATATCTAGAATTTAAAGGCATATTACCCCAT